>APFE030307162.1:3626-37251 GCA_000404065.3 Pinus taeda
AACGAAGGGGGGGCTCTGCCCCCCCTCTAACCCCCCAGTTCACTACGTAGGTTAGTCGTGGAAAGAATATAACACAAACCAACATTAACAAACTTCCATTGGGCTATGGAGTCAAAGTGTGTTTTAGTACAACAATAAGATCAATTTCACATGGAGGTCAGGGCATAGAGGGTTTTAACATAAAAGCAAAATAGAGATATAATGTAAAGAACACAACTACAAACACATGAAGGAAGTTAGAGAATCATCAATGAATTCTAAGTAACATGTGTCTATACCACTACAAGTAAGTATATGAAGGAAACCATGAGGAAAATCAAACATTAAAACCCTTTCTGAATCCTGAGTAGTGAAAGCGACTCTTTGTATTAACCTGAAAACATACAGTCACATACAATAACACAATAAGATTGTTTCTTTGAAAATTGCCAACCCTGAAGTGCATTACTTCTCTTGTCATATACATAGTTCATTACAAGCTTGTATTCCTTCCTCCATCATGAGGGGAATTCAAATTTCACTTGACCTGACACGTATTGATACTTAAACAAACTATTAATTACAACTCGTTGTTAACTAACAGTCCTAGAGACCTAATACAACTAGGAGTGTAACTCCTTATTATGACTAAACCACCTTAACTAAACATTGAATGAATTCTTTGACAGCTGCAAACTCATGAGGTCGAATTTGATGAAGCCTCCCACGTTGTCACCTTACTGCTGATGATAAACCCTAGAAATTAGGGAACATGTTTCCCTGTTTTTAGGTTTAGGATCCTTGAAAGTTGGCACGTGGGACAAAGCCTTTATCTTCCCATCCATGAAATATTTTATGAAACTAAAGGAGGTTTTTGTATTCCATGCTGTCTAGAACAAAATCCTCTCTTGTTTTTTTAAAACACTTTTCCAGATGTCCAGAATCTGTCCTTGAAAAACACATGTAAAATAGGAAACATCTTTTCTCTGAAACTAGGGTTTCAAAGAAAGCTTAGTATCTCCAAACTAATAACACTTAGGAAGAAAGTGAGATATATTATTGTATCTAGAGAGTTTATGAAGAGAAACCTCCTTCATAATTCCAAAATACCTTTTCCTATGACTAGAAACTTATCTTGAAAAAGACTACTAAAACCAGAAGATAAAGCTTGACTTTAAGCAATTTCGTAGCGCAAGTTTAACCATAATTTCCTCCCACCTCAGAACGAATTTAACGAAACTGAAAGAGGTTGTTTTAGTTCAGTATGGTAGGAAGAAAATCCTCTTTCAGTTTTCAAAATTGAGTTCTTCGCTACTCAGGAACCCTTCTGGACGTTGACTAGTAAAAGCAGAAAACAGAGTCTTTTATGTTGAAACAGGCTTTTTCAGGGGTTTCGTAGCGCGCTACCAAAACTCCTAGTTCAGTGCAAATTCTGGGTTTTGCGCTACAAAAATTCCTAGGCAGCTTCATAGTGCATGAAAACCTTGACACAAGTTTCACACATGGAAATTTATGTGTGATGTGGGACCAGTGATAGGCAAAACCAGAGTGTTGACCCTATTTGACAATAACAACAAGACTCCCTTCTAGGTCTTAGACTCTAAGCCAAACCATGGAAAGACTAGACCAAGACTAACACCAATCCTTTGGAATCCAATTGATGATCAAAATTTAGGAATTTTTCTTGAGCGATAATAGTGGCTCCACTTGGGATAGTGTGCCCTTGTGGTATACTAAGAACTCGCAGGTCCAGTGCTTCATCCTCGTATGATAAACATAAATTTATTTGACAAGCATCCCCTTTAAGCTACTTGGGCCTTCACCTCAAGCTTAAAATTGATGATCACTATAGGAGAAATAAATCTATATCTACTGAAAAATGCTCAGTCAACCTTGAGCTTATTTGCACATTCCTACCTACCCTATCAGCTACAATCTCCACTTGTAGCTCAAGGAACATGAAATTTCCAATGAAGCCAATCATTGATCTGATCTGACACTTGAATCTCTTGACTACATTCAACCTCAAAATAACCATGATAGTGAGATGACCAAATCAACTTATAATGTATATGATCTTCATAATGCAACTGAAAATGAAATACTGATGTGCAAAACTTTGCCATGTATTCATTTATTGGGTCAAAGATGACATGGTTATTTTGATGATTATCATAACATTCTATATATTTAGACAACTGATCCTCAGCCAAACAAAATTCCTTTGATATGCTATCCAACTGCCTTTCTGCATGATTCCCATAGATAATGTAATTTTCCTCACTATTATGATCATTCTTTGAAGTAATCTGCTACAAGGAATTACAAAAATGAACAACCTTTTCCTTTGCCTGAGGGTTATAAAAAATTTCTTCTAGTATTTCTTCTTGGTGTTTGTAATCAGTTTCATACTCTTTATGATCAAAAGACTGGCAAGTTTTTTGCATCTTTACATCAATCTCGGAGGATGTAATATGATTTTCATAAGTAAACCCCTGCTGATTTTCATGCTGCATTTCATGGGATGTTATCCTTTCTTCTAGTTGTTGAAATGTATTGTTATAAAGAGCCTCTAAAATATCTTCATCCATAAATTCATCATCGTCATAACAATCCTCCAAATATTGAATAAAACTCATAGAATGTTTACAACAATCTTTGACCAACAATAAGGAGGGATGAATCTCTTTATACATGTCATAGAATACATCATGGAAATCAACAAGAGAATATAATGAACCATTTTCCAAGATTTTATACCAAGACCATGCTTTTCTTTCTAAAGTGGTCATAAACATCCTCACAAGATAATCTTCAGGGAACTGAACCTTAAGAATGCGTACATGCATATGGAACCTAACCAAATGAAGAGTAGCATTATCTTTCTTTTCATCTTTGAATATTGGAAGATCATCTAACCAATCAACCTTTGGCATATGATTTGGAAAACCAGGAATATGAGACCGATTCATAGGGGCATACCTGGCATTCATTCTTGCAATGGAACTCATTTTGAAACTTCATCAAGCTACTGATATTTTAGTAGTGGAGTCACCTTCCAATTTGTTATTTGATGTGTGGAGTTGCCAAGGTAGTTTGCAACCTTAAAAAATTTCTAAGCTCCTGCTACCTTCAGAAGTTCATCTTCTTAGTTTCGGGAATGAATAATCTTCAGACTCCCAGTAGACGCACCAAAATGTTATAAAAAAACCAACCCTGATAGGCTACTAATCAGGAAGACTTTGAGTAACTATTTCAAACCAAACTTTTGGCTAAGGCTTAGCCTCCTCAACCTGAGAGGGCACTCTCACTGGGTTAAATATTTTACTTTGAAGATTAGATGGCTAACTCTATGGAAAATTCTAACAACAATGTATAAATGGTTGAAATACCAATTAAAAAACTTCCATTGGGCTATGGAGTCAAAGTGTGTTTCAGTACAACAATAAGATCAATTTCACATGGAAGTCAGGGCATAGAGGGTTTTAACATAAAAGAAAAACAGAGATATAATGTAAAGAACACAGCCTACAAACACAAGAAGGAAGTTAGAGCATCATCAATGAATTCTAAGTAACATGTGTTTATACCACTGCAAGTAAGTATATGAAGGAAGCCATGAGGAAAATCAAACATTAAAACCCTTTCTGAATCCTGAGTAGTGAAAGCAACTCTTTGTATTTACCTGAAAACATACAGTCACATACAATAACACAATGTGCTTGTTTCTTTGAAAATTTCCAACCCTGAAGTGCATTACTTCTCTCTTCATATATAGAGTTCATTACAAGCTTGGATTCCTTCCTCCATCATGAGGGGAATTCGAATTTCACTTGACCTGACACCTATTGATACTTAAACAAACTATTAATTACAACTAGTTGTTAACTAACAGTCCTAGAGACCTAATACAACTAGGAGTGTAACTCCTTATTATGACTAAACCACCTTAACTAAACATCGAATGCATTCTTTGATAGCTACAACCTCATGAGGTCGAATTTGATAAAGCCTCCCACGTTTTCACCTTACTGTTGATGATAAACCGTAGAAATTAGGGAACATGTTTCCCTGTTATTAGGTTTAGGATCCTTGAAAGTTGGCACGTGGGACAAAGCCTTTATCTTCTCATCCATGAAATATTTTATGAAACTGAAGGAGGTTTTTGTATTCCATGTTTTCTAGAACACAAACCTCTCTTGGTTGTTTAAAACACCTTTCCAGCTGTCCATAATTTGTCCTTGAAAAACACATGTAAAAGAGGAAAAATATTTTCTTTGAAATTAGGGTTTCAAAGAAAGCTTAGTATATCCCAACTGATAACACGTATGAAGAAAGTGAGATAGATTATTGTAGCTAGAGATTTTATCAACATAAACCTCCTTTAGAATTCCAAAATACCTTTTCCTTTGAGCAAAAACGTATCTTGAAAAAGACTGTTAAAACTAGAAGACAAAACTTGACTTTCAGCAGTTTCGTAGTGCAATGTTAACCATAAATTCCTCCCACCTTAGAAAGAATTTGAAGAAACTGAAAGAGGTTGTTTTAGTTCAGTATGTTAGGAAGAAAATCCTCTTTCATTTTTCAAAATTGATTTCTCATCTGCTCAAGAACCTTTCTAGAAGTTGACAAGTAAAAGCAGAAAACAGAGTCTTTTATGTTGAAACTGGCTTTTTCAAGGGTTTCGTAGCACGCTACGAAAACTCCTAGTTCAGTGAAAATTCTAGGTTTTTTGCTACGAAAACTCCTAGGCAGCTTCATAGTTTATGAAAACCTTGACATAAGTTTTACACATGGAAATTTATGTGTGATGTCGGACCAGTGATAGGCAAAACCAGAGTGTTGACCCTATTTGACAATACCAACAAGACTCCCTTCTAGGTCTTAGACTCTAAGTCAAACCATGGAAAGACTAGACCAAGACTAACACCAATCCTTTGGAATCCAATTGATGATCAAAATTTAGGAATTTTTTCTTGAATGATATCATGCATAAAAGGGCTCAATTTAAACTTGAGTCTTAGTTTGTTTATGACTCCTAAAGGATCATACTGCCACTTCAAGCTATTGGTGCGCTTCATTTCCTGTAAACATTTTTCTGCTTCTTCTCCAGCTTCCCTATTATTGTAGATAAAAGGACCAAGCTGGTTTTTTATTTTGAACTTTGTTTTCTTCCTAGCTGATAGAAAATTCACATCATCTGAATTTATAATCTGCTTGATATACTCTAATTCAAATATCCTCATGGAGAGATATTTGGGCATCTTATAGGGAGTGAGTTGGCATCCTTACACCCTTATTTCAATGTGATCCTCGTATAAGTACCAGTCTCCTATTCTACTGTGTTTGGACAACTATAAAACTTTCTTTATCTCATCACTGATGCTAGGTTGATTGGTACTGCTAGACAACTATAAAACTTTATTTATCTCATCACTGATGCTGGGTTGATTGGTACTGCTTAGCATGTTAACCACTAGCCGAACAAATGAATCAATGGACTCTTTGTAGCTAAAAACAAGTGAATATTTTTGGATTAAGGGTGTCCAAAAGATAATAGACCTAGGATTTCCCTTAGTGTCCAGCTTTTGGATGTTAACTAGAAACCTGTCTGATTGGAAATATAGGAACATATGGAAAAATACTGAAGATTATTTGAATACTCTTTTGTTTGGCAATCTGATCAATTAATCATGGATTCTGTCTGCTAAGAACTGGGCAAAATTGAAAACTGTAGCTTGAGGCTTGCCTGGGCAAAAAATAGAGAGGAAAGCAAGTATAGGCTCATCTACATGCTCATTAGTGGTATATCCTAGAATACGAGACAACATGGTTACAATCTGTCTAGCCCTCTTAGAGAAAATGGTGGTAGAGTATGGTGGACTATCTATGGGAATATGAGCCTCTTCTAAGATGAAAGCCTGAAAAATTTGAGATCTCTTGGGAAGGTCTAGTTTTAGGTACAGATCAAGTAGGTTTTCAAAAGAAATGGGGTTTCATTAGGCTTTGGATGGATCTACAACATCTCATTATTGACTCTCTAGTGATTGTGAATAAAACCTGCTGGTTAGGAGAGATTATGGCTCTTTGACTTGGAATATAACAGATTTGGCATAGGTGGATGATTTCACGAAACTGGTACACTTGTGGAAACAAGTATTTGGGAAAATTATACTCCCATAACTGAATATCATCACTGTGGTTGAGGAATTTGTCTTTACTCCGACAGTGGAGCTTCAATAGATGGCTAGGGGATGCCATATGTTTGATTTGGAAATCACTGTCGGCTAATGGGAGGTGGTCAATGTCCAGGATAGGGGTTTGTAGGGGTTTTTCATTCAGAATGATTTGAGAAGCCATATTTTTGTTTATTTTATTGAATTAATATTTATCTGGCTTAAGGAGTAAGCTCAGGACATTTGGAATAGAGCGAAAGGTGAATATAGTTTGTTGAAAAGCGGTTTTTTGGATGCACAGTGGGTTTCTTTAGTTTGGCAAGGTTTTTTAATTCATTCAATTGATTAAACTTTTATAAATACTGTGCAAATCTTGAAATACAGGGCCCTTCTGGTATTTTTAGGAATACCTGGAAAAAGAAGATTTGGTGTGCAATCAAGGTTCTGTAGGAGTGGCGGAGCCTTTCTGAGGCTTCAATTGTATTTGTGTTGCTTCAAATTGGAGTCTATAGAGTCTATTGTAATGCCTTCTGATCATAAATTGGATTAACATAGTTGAGTAGAGTTTCTAGGGTTTAGAGTTTGTCAGCAGATGTCTTTGGCAACAGAATAACAGTAAAAAGGGTAAAAAGGCAAGCTTTTTGTTTTTTAACCAACAATGGTTAATCTTGGGTGTGGAGTTAATGTTTGAACAGTAAGCAGTTTCCTTTTATGCGGGGAGGCGGTATTATGTCTTATTGCATCACTTTTGAGTGTAGGGTGGTATTTTTTAAAATGACGCGATACAACATGGGGCTGACACATAGCAAAAAGGCGAATGAGTAAAGCTACAAATCTCGCATGCTTTTGGGATGCTAAAGATCAAATTTGGGAGCGCGTAATATGGTATGTGGGCCGTCAGTATGGAGGTGGGTGATCGAAGGGTTATCGTATGGCGAAGTTGTGAGGGATGAGTCAGGGATTGATTTCCGGGGCCCAAGGATAAGTGGTGCGATAGGTTAAATATATACAAAGGTTTTGCGAGGGTCAGGGAGTTATAAAGTAGGGGGTTTGAAATATATAAAGTAGTACTATAGGTTAGAATAATATAAGGGTTGAGTTAAAAGGGTATCAGGGAGATTTTTTCAATGGGGCTTGATACATTTAACTTTTTAAACTTAGAATAAGGGATTTTTAGTGGGTTTACAAGGGAAAATGAGATGAAACAAGGGGAAAGGTAAAATGAAGTAGGGATATTTTTACAAGGGGAAATGAAAAGGGAAGGGTCCTTTGGAACCAAGAAGGGGAAAGACGTTAGGAAATGAAAATTAATGAAGGGGTAATGAAGGGAAATTAATAATTTAGACATGTAGGGTTTTAATGAAATTAGGGGAAATTAGTGAATAAGATTTAGTATTTAGGCCCAAAATTATATAGACCTTTTTAGGGAAAATAACCAAAGTAATATATAACATTTGTGAATGTCCTATTTCTTTGATAATTCCTCATGCACATGAAACATGGGATTAAGCATGGTGAAGGTGCATTTGAGCTAGCAACCTTATGCATTCCAAAACCTCTTCTACCTACCCTTTATTTACCCTAACATTTTCTCTTCATTCATTGGGTGAATTTGAGCTTGCTGACCCTTCATTTCTTTTTCTTTGATAAGAAAACTATCTAATTCTAATATTATAACCTCCAATGGCTCAGATTAAACTGATGAGCTCATTATTATTCTCTACCTTACTACTGATCTGCAAAGATTAGATAGTTTGGCTAGATCTTTATTCTCTATCTACCAACTTGAAATTTAAAGCATGAATGAATCAAGATTAAACTATTTGACCATCATGGATTGTGGCATTTTTGACAATCTACACACAATCTTATTTTGCAAAGCAAAGTAAAAAGTAGTGGCATTTGAATTTGCATCACTTTTAGAATCTATTTTTTATCTCTTTTTGGTGGGGTTCATATTTTATTTTCTTTTTATTGTCCTTTTCTTTTAGTCCTTTGATTTTTCTTTTAGGACTTACCCTCTTTACATTTTTTATTTTTAATATGGGAAAACATTTTTCAAAAAGCAAAAAGTATGTACAATATTGCAAGACTTAATCATAGTCAATTCAAAATTATGAATCCTATTATTATAGGACCCTAACACCCTTATCATATTTCAGCTTTCTGGGGAAAAAGTGCTTTCTTGTTGGATGAGATGAATGAAGAACCATGCTTAGGAGGACTAGTCAATGGTAGGCTCCTAAAACATTATCTTTTCTAAATTGGCCTGGTTTCATTATACATACCTTTTAAATTTTCTGCAAGTGTGAAGCTGAAGATCATTGGAGTTTGAAGCCCGAAGTGTACGCCATGGAGCTTCACTCATTTTCTGCCATTTTAGTATTCAATCATTAGTCATGTAAGTCCGTTTTGAGTCAATCTTGAGTCATTTTGAATTATTTGAGTTGTCAGCATTTACTCATGCATCCTAGTTTGATTTTTTGACCGTATTGGCCCATATGGTTAGGCACTTGGTCTATGGTGTTCTTGGAACCTCCAAGGAGCTACCATCCCCAAATAATGTTAGAGCAGTATTTTCATACTTCTATTAGTGATCGAAACTCCTCGTTTATATCATATAAGTGTCCCATTTGAAATTTTTATCATTCCACCTACGTCATCATGTAAAAATTTATTCACTAATGGTAGCCCAAAATAAAAAATCACACTCCCCTATCAAAAAATTTGTATTTTCTAGCCCAAATTCATGTGTCTTGCTGAGCATCCATTGACTATAAAGGCTCGTTTCATCATGTTTTATGTCAGTCAAGTCCACCAGAAGACCAGTCATTCAAGGTTCCATTAGGTCACCTAGGTTTCATTTTCCCAAGGTCCAATAAAGCACCATCTCACTGTATAAGGCCAAAAAAGTATGAGTAAGGAAAACAATATCCCTTTTCCAGTCAAATAAGGGTTTACAAGTATGTAACCATGGTTGCTAAAGTTCCAAGTTTGATTTTAAGCAAGAATTTCACTCCAGTTTGTATCTTTATTTCAAAAGAGAGATGTAATATTTTTTTTTTTATTTATGTAATTTTATGTTTATCATATGTAATAAGTCACCATTTTAGCTGTTTACTCAATTCCATTGCAAAAATCTTAGCATCATCCACCTGCAGACAAAAAAGTCAGAAGTGAAAGAGCATTAGTGTGAAAATTTGAAAAGTGACATGAAACATTAGAAAATGGGTTTTCAAAGCATAAATTAAACCCATTCAAATATAAAAGCCCTCACAGTCATCAATTCAACATTCATTTACACTCCGACACTCTTAAAGAATCCTTGGCAAAAGGGAATTTTTGCGAAATTGGGCAAAACAGGGGTAGAGGGCACATTTTGAAACTAGAGGGCACGTTCTGAACCAGTGCTGGGCATTTGCCTCAAAATGTTGAGTGTTTCCTAAGGGCATTGCGCACCTACTAAGAGAGGGTTCTTTTGACTAGATCATTGTGTGTTTGCTCGAAAACATCCAGAGATTGCCCAAAGAGCACTACATCATCTCCAAGCTTCAAAATGTGTCACCAACATGCTCCATCAAACAAGTAGATTGAAATCATATCACTCCTCTCCTCCATAGTTGATTTATATGATGTTTCATTGTGTTTTGGTGTTCTACTAAATTCAAAACCTTAGTAATATAATCCATTCCTAAATTCCATTTCCTAGCTTCCCACTACCATTCCTACATTTCAAAACTACCCTTTGTCACCTCCCTCATATCACACATCTGCATTTCCATCTCCTCAATTTCCTCACACCATTCCATACTCTCTACACCTACATTCCATTTCATCATCTCCCTAGGATTTGACTCCAATAACTCATGGTAGAAGAAGAGAACAGAAGTCATAGTGAGGAAGAAATACAAGAGAGGAGGTTATCTAAGAAAGGAGGGAGAATCATTAGACATGAGCCAACCAATACCAGAGAACTCATGGAATCTCCCATCACTGTGATAGGCTTTAAGAATGTGGGTTGTTTTGAGTTTTGTGAGAAATAACAAAGGATCTAACATCATCCTGTGTTGACCAAATTATTTATCACCAACCTCCATAACAACCAGGTAACCCTTGCTAGTGTCACCTTCACTGTATCTCTGATTATCATATCAGCTGCCTCTGGGATCCCAAATATTAGGGAAAAATAGTTTAAACAAGGAGAATTGGATCATCTCTATTATGAGCCATATCTTAAACCAAGGTATAAGAATGAAAGAAAGAGGATTTTTCCTTTCTCTTACCTCCTAGACAGATATGTTCCCATTATTAAAATCATAATGAAGTGCTTCCCTTGTGAGGGTAGGTTTTCTAGGCTTTATTCCTAACATATCCAGCAACTCATGCATTTCACAAGAGTCAGAATGCTCAATATGCCCTATTATCTTTACAGAGCATTGCCAAGATGTCATTCATTGCACAAAATAAAGATTATGATCACAAAATTCAAAGTATCTTTCACCACTCCCTCATCAAGATGATTGCCCTCCATTACCTTGATCAACTTAACATTGCATGGGACACCTTTATAGCCAATGATATTTTCACTGTCCCACCTATTCAACATGACGAAGAAGCACCTTCATCATCTCATCCACCCACCTCCATTCCTCCACCTCAGTCCATACATCATTTATCTTCTTCTTATGAGTCAACCACACCATCACCTCCATGATCACCATTTCATGAGCCTATTCATTCACCTAGCATAGATGAAGGTAGTGAGCAAGAACACATTGAGCATGGTGAGAGCAGCCAGCCCAAAAGGGTTGGTTTAGGTACCTTGACACATACCTATCACAGAGGGTGTATGAAAGTGTTTTCCCCACATATTGTGGGAGGGGCCTTGCCTTCTTCATTAGTAAAGTAGGTACAGAAGGGTAAGGAAAAGGTGACAGAGGCAAAGATCTAGTAGGAGGAGGAGGACCTCCATGAGACAGAGTAGGATTTTCACGTAGTTGACCTAAGTGAAAATGATGACAGTGAGAACAAAGCCATTATCATCAAGGAAAAGAATGCACTCATAGGAGAGCTCCAGCTCAACTTGCAAAGAGCCAAATACATTATTTCATACTATGAGCAGGAGAACAGGCAGTTTGAGGTCAAACATGAGCTCATGGAGATTCAGATAATCAAAGCAAAGAGAGGTTAAAAAGGCTAAGGCCTTACTTGATGAGACATATGGAGAATACAGTGACCAGCTGGAGGAATAGGTGCCAAGGAGAAGGTCAAGGACTAGAGGCCTAAAGAGAGATTTGGAGCTAGAAAAGCAAAGGGAGGCAAAACTAGCTAATGAGCTCACCCAAAATGAGCAATTTTCCAAAATGGTAAATGAAAAATGGGAACATTAGCTCAAGAGGGTGAATGGTCATCTTGAGAAGCTCCTAGACAAGGCTAAAAGGGATAATGAAATTCACAAGAAGATGGCTAAGTATTATGCTTACAGAGAAAGGATTTCTAGGGCAAAACTCAAAGCTGCAAAGGAGAAGATTGAAGCCTTGACCAAGCAAGAGGAGAAAAGGAGACTAGAAATTCTTGGTGAGGCATTAGTCCATACCTCAAACACATGTTTAGCTATTATCCCACCAATTTTGACAAGTTTTGAGCAAATTTTGTAATTTGTGAATTGCTGTGTTTTTTGAGGCATTTTTCATATAGTAAAAAGGTCAGACGTGCAACACCTATGGCGTTGCACTCTTTTTTGGGGCATATAATGAGAAAAAGGTCAACATCATTTGATTTAGAGTGATGAGGACATGAACCTTGTGCATTTTCTAGGCATTTGGAAACAAACAGGTTAGTCAAAAAGGTCAAAAACCACTAAAAAATCACCTTTCTGCCTCATTTCTGGCTTGGGCGCTGCACATTTACTAGTCTTGGGAGATTGAATTTTTTATAAGGAAAATGAGCTCCAAATTGAAAACTAAAGACATGTCTAGAAATTATACTTGAAGGGCTTTCCAACAAGCCATGTTGGAACAAATTTGGACACTGGGAAGGCACCCAAACGCAGTCCTGGACTTGGAGGGCATGTTTGACAAAGAAAGGGGGTGTTTGACAAAGAGAGGGTGCATTTGATAGTCTTCTCCAATTTTCTGAGTTTCTCTCATGTTTTGATTTTCACCTTGGCAAATAATGATTTTACCTATGTAAATGATCAAATTGGATGTAATTATCATGTCTTTACTATTACCTAGGGTAAATGCATTAGGTAAATCAAGCAGATGAAGTGTAATGAATCAGTTCACTTAAGATAGGAATAAGTCATTTGGAGCATCCTACAAGTTAGTTATCAGTTCAGACTTTTGTGTAATATCTTCCTCACCTAATGGATTCGACCCTTGAGGATGAGGGGAAGTGGTTTTCATGTCTATTTAGTCCCTTTCTTTGCCATAGAAAAAGGTTGCAATTAGTTGGATGTTTGGCTATTGATCATAGACACTAGTGTAATTAGTGTTTGGGAGAATTTAATACATGAGTTGCAGCTATTTTGATGGAATACTTGTGGTATATAATTTTGACTTAGTTTCTTCTTATGTTGCATATGCTTGAATGTTTTGTACTCCCATATTTCACTTCATTTCTATGATATGTTGATTTTCAATTTGATGAACATAATACATCTTATATGCTCTGTTTTGGGGAAATCTTCATAATTTGTCCAGTTCTTTAGTTTAGAAAGAATACATTCTTGTCTTGCTATTTCTAGCACCTCACTAGTCTTATCCATCTCAATTGATAACCTTAAAGTGTTTGAGTGCCTACCTACCTTGCTCCATCAGATGTCTGCAATCATGCCCTCATTTGCCCTAACCTAGTCTTTTTTACCTAATCCTATTCCAACAACCCCAATCAAATCAAATTAAAACTATGAGCTAATATATCTAGCCCAAAACCCTAATCCATCCAGCCCTCTTAGCTGTGATCCTTTGAGAGAACCCTCTTCAGATTGGTAGGGCTAGCTACCAAGTCAAAAGATTGGTCTGTGGTTACATCAGATGGACTCTTCCTTAGCCTTGGAGATCTGGAGGAGTGATAACATCTGCGTTTGCTCACTGTTCCTTTTCTTTCAAAAGTATCTCCATATTTATCTCTATCTTCTAAATTTGAACATTTTGCTCAACTAACAACTTGAACAAATTTTATTTCTCTAATTACAATTGAGTAACTTCTTTGGCCTATGGGTGCTCTGTAGTTGGAAGCTTGAGCTACTTTCTCAAGACTTGAATATCAACATTTTTGTTTTTTATCATTTCCTCATCTACTTTAATGTCACTAGGATAATATCCTAGCTTAATCACCAAATCTTCAAGATCTATAGTTATGGTGTCTCTAGCGAAGGATGACATTACTTCCATCTTTAGTTGTGAATGAATATTGTTCAAAAAGGCTTGTAGTTTAGAGGCTTCCATGGTTGGACTTGTTAATGTTGAATATATCATCTCACCGGCTTGTTTATGCAAGTCAATCTCATCAATTGCATGAATCTTCTTGGTGTCAAAAGAAAATACATATGTTTTGTAATATTCTGTACTTTTAGGGGCTGAAACTATAGGTTGCATGAAAGATAATTGGAACTACTCCTTCTCTCTGTCAAGTGCAAACAACAGTCTGCAATGGGTAGTAGAAGTCTTCTTGAATAATTATGAATAAATTGTGACCTTCAATGCTTCATTTTTCCTCTTAATCTCTTTGTACCTAGAAAAAATATTTTGTTGTGTTGCAATTTGAGAAGCAAAAGCCTAAGGAGCCTTTGTTGTTTCTTCAATATGTGAAAAATAAGTAGTGGGAAAACCAATTAGAACAACTGTAGTTTTCTCATGTGAGCCATTTTCTTCTGATGATTCCTCTTGAGTGCTTGTTTTCTTTGTTCTCTTGAAAACTAGAAAGTCTTCAACTTGAGATTCTAAGTCTATAGGAGACATACTTTCCCTTGACCTTTTAGTTTATTTTTCTTTTGAGATAGGAGTTTGTAGGGATGTTTGACTCCTAATCTATTCTTCATCTTCCTGTAGTGTATTCTCTGTCCACTCATCCTGGTTTGCATATTTCTCTATTTCTGGTCTAGGTGTATATACATAAGGTGTGGTCCTTTACTCCACTCTTAATTTTAAAAATTATCCCTAAAGGATCATGAGACCATGTGAAACTCAATTTTAATTTCATTTGATTAAGTAAAACATCTTCCTCCTTTGTTGTTACTCTAGTATTAACTGTGAAAGGGTCAACCTATGCCTTCATCTTAAACTGTGCTTTCTGCTTTCTTGACACAAAATGTAAGTCATCCATATTCATCATTTTCTTGATGTATTCTAAGGCAAATATTATTATTAGCATAAAAACTGGCAACCTGTAAGGAGGGATTTAACATCCACATATTCTAATTTATGTATAGTTCTAGTAAAGATACCAATCTCTAACCTTGGCTTTCTCAATATTATGTAAAACTCTTTATTTTTGTTGAAATTCTTGGTATAACATCACTGCTAAGAAGACATAAGGGCACATGCAAGAATTGATCTACAATTACTAAAGGAGTGTTCTTCTGAATTCTTCCTCGCTAAGGAAGTCCAATAAATGAATGATCATGGTGTTCCTTGTACATCCAACTTATGTAATTGAAACTTGAATCTATCTTCTTGATGAAATAACAACAAATATATAAGAACCGGCTGGTTTTTAAATGGAACTTCAGCAAAAACGTCAAAACTGATCGTGAATAGCATCTGATAGAAACTCATTGTAATTGAAAATCATTTAGGGCTTCTAACCAGTAGATAACACTAAAAGAAATCCTAATATTACTTCATCTACCCCTTTGATCTATAGGATAACCTAATAAGAAATCGAACATAGAAATAACTTTCCTTGACATTTCAGGAAAGATAGAAGAAGATGATGGGGAATTAGTTCTAGGTAACTCAAAATTCTTAGGAAAAAAGGACTAAAAAATATGGGCTTGTTGAGGGAAAGTGAGTTTCTGATATATCTCCATGAGTGAATCAGTGGAAAAAGTATACAAGGGAGTTTAAGGATCAATCTAGAGTTCTAGGAAGATAACTTTAGGTGTAATTGCAAATAGAGTTTCATTATTTTTGGAAATTACAACCCTATGGATACGGAGATATCTGGGATGACACCATGTAACAAATTATGGTAAAACATGAGTTTGGGAAAAAATGAATTGAGGTGAGAATGATCCCCAAATTCTCAATGTTCATACAAATTGAACTCACATTGAGTCTCTAATATCTTATACCATGTGTCCACTAGGGGAAATTCATCAAGGTTTACAATAGGGGAAATGTAGGGCTTTCTACAACCAACTTTGATTTTCCTTTGTGGGATGACATTTCTGATTGCAAATTAGAAGCTAGGGAATCGAATCACCAGATTGCAATGATCACTGGTGTAGGAGGATATTGATGGTGTGCTTGCAAAATTTGGGACTGACCCTGCACTGGTAAGAAATGCAATAGAAAAAGGAATGTATGTAGAGTGATGCATAAATTTTAAATGGGAAGGTGAATGGTTAAATGGGAAGATAACCATTTTTGGCGCATCTCATTAGGGAATTTAGACATTAGATAACTATTTTTAGCGCATCCCATTAGGGAATTTAAATGTTGGTGGGAAGTATTAATCATTAAACAATCATATTGTTGGAATTTACATGGTAAGTTCCTCAGACAGAACATCAAAGGACACTACTCACAAACAGATCACAGATCAATACACCAGTATTTTTGATGTGGTTAAAAACCTCAAAGAGGGAAATAGTCCATGGCCTAAGCCAACACGGCCACTTCAGGCAATTTATTAATAAAAGAATGAAATTTTACATAAGCTTCTCTCATGAATAGTTAACCTACGAATGACCCTCCATGCTCTTTAAATAGAGATCATGGACCAATCGGGTGTTAATCCACGGATCAAGTATCGATAATACCGAGGAGAGAATGAACCGTCAAATCACTACATATTGTGACCGTCAGATTGTAAGTTACAAAAGTACATAGTAAAGAAACACACTTTACCTAACTCTACACTAGACCAATTTATACTTAACTACTTCCTATGTGTTGGAATATCCTAACATCCCCCCTTAAGAACAACTTGGGATAGGATTGAAGGATTTGCAAATATGACACAATAGGAGAAGGAAGGAGGCACTAGAACCTATCCCCCCTTAGTGACAACTTCCTGAACTCCAACAATAAATCAAAGTTTAGTAAACTTCGCCTATGTGAGAGCCTTTGTAAAGATGTTTGCAACTTGATCATCTGTTGAACAATATTTCACTTCAAGAACATGGTCATGAATGAGCTTTCTTATGAAGTGCATGTGCAGTTCAATGTGTTTTCTACGCTGATGTTGGACTGGATCTTTGCATAGTTGAATGGCACTTTGATTATCACACCAAAGTGTAGTCAGATGCTGCTGTTGAAAGCCAAACTTTGATAAGATTTGATGAAGCCACAAGGCTTCCTTACTAGCTTCTACGGCACCACAATACTCTGCTTCTGCTGAAGAAAGATAAATGGCACCTTGTTTCTTGCAAGCCCATGTAATAGGTCATGAATCAAGAGTGAACACATAACCTGCAGTATACTTCCGATCATCAGGGTCACCAGCCCAATCGGAATTAGTGAAACCAACCAATAGAGGAGATGCTTCGGCACTGTAATGAATTCCAAACTGAACTGTACCTTGAACATAACGAAATATTCTTTTCGCTGCTTTCCAATGACTTTCACATGGGTTTTGCATAAACCGAGCAACAATTCCAACAACAAAGGAAAGGTTAGGACGAATATGGGTTAGATACAAAAGTTTTCCTACAAGTTGACGGTATAAGGTAGCATAAACTTCAAGGGAAGTACAAGTGACTGAAAGTTTGGCTCCAGACTGAAAGGGAGAAGGAGCTGGCTTACAGTCTTCCATGTGAAAATGGCATAGAAGATCACAGGCATACTTGGATTGCGAAAGGGAAATACCTTCCTTGGATTGCAAGACTTGAAGACCAAGAAAATAATGCAAGTGTCCTAAGTTTGTCATTTCAAACTTCTTTTTAAGGTTGGACTTCACATGGTTGATAAGGTTAGGATCACTACCAGTGAGGATAAGATCATCAACATAAAGAACAAGAATGATAAGAGATTTTCCCACTTTCTTGGTGTAGACAGTATTGTCAGAATGACACCTAGAAAAGCCAGATTCTAAAAGAAAGCTATCCATTTTGTCATACCAAGCCCGAGGAGCTTGCTTGAGACCATAAAGGGATTTCGTAAGCTGACATACAAGACTGGAGTCTGTTTGTATAAAGCCAATAGGTTGTTCCATATAGATTTCTTCATGCAAGTCCCCATGCAAGAAGGCAGACTTAACATCGATCTGATGGACTTCCCATTTGAAAGAGGCAGCAAGGGAAAGAACAAGGTTAATAGAGTCCATTTTGGCAATAGGGGATAAGGTTTCAGTATAGTCAATGCCTTCAACTTGTGAAAAACCCTTAGCAACAAGACGAGCTTTATGTTTATCAACTTTCCCATCTGGTCCATACTTGGTTCTGTAAACCCAGTTGCATCTAACAAGTTTTCATCCCTTTGGTAGAGGAACAAGATCCCATGTATCATTTGCCAATAATGAATGATATTCTTCATACATATTTGTGTCCCAATCTAGATGGCCTGAAGCTTCTGCAAAGGTGTTAGGATCATAATTCGATGAAGCTTGAGCCAATAAAGAAGAGGCTCTATCGAACTGAGAACGTGTACGTCGTTGATCTGTAGGATCATCAGCAAGATCACCTGCTGCATCCCGAGTAGCACAGACCCATTTTGGAAGTTGAGGAGTTGAAAGAGGATCCTGAGAAGGTGGGGGAGGATTGTCATCCTCGCTTTCATCATCTGAAGATGAAATATTTTCAAAAGTAGAAGAGATAGAGAGAGGTGGCACATCCGCTGAACTAGGCTCGTAGGCCGATATATTTTCAGCAAACTTTACATCTCTTCTAATGATAACATTTTTGGACTTAAGTGGAATAAGTCTATATCCTTTGACATCTTCAAAATATCCAACAAAAATACATTTTTCACTCTTAGGTTCTAAATCTTTATGTTTCTCATTTGGAATATGGACCCATGCTTCACTTCCAAAAACACGCAAGTGACTTACATCTGGTTTAATTGAGCTCCATGCTTCTTCTGGAGTGATATTCTTTAAAACCTTAGTAGGAGTGCAATTTATTATGTAATTTGCACAGTTAATTGCTTCTGGCCAAAAATTAAGACGAAGTCCTTTAGATTGAAGCATATAATTAGCCATTTCCTTTAGGGTGCGATTCTTCCTTTCAGCTACACCATTTTGTTGTGGATTATGTGGAACAATATGTTGCATTTGAATTCCATTCTCAGTGCAAAAGTTGATGAATTTGTTGTTAACATATTCTCCGCCATTATCAGATCTTAGCTTAAGAATTTGATGTCCATATTGTTTTTCAACAAAGGACTTAAAGGCCAAGAACATGTTAAATACTTCACTCTTGAGTTTTAAGAAGTATACCCAAGTGCGTCTAGAGAAATCATCAATGAAAGTTAAGAAATACTTGTAGCCAGAGAATGAAACAACTAGAAATGGACCACATAAATCACTATGCACAAGCTGTAAAGGGGATGAGGTGTGCCAAGAGGCATGTTTTTCAAAATTGTCCAGATGATGTTTTCCGAGTACACATCCGGAATAAACACCATCTTTGCAAGATACCATTGAAAGACCTGTCACCATATTTTCTTTACATAGATTCTGAAGGGAGCGATAGTTTAAGTGACCAAATCGCTCATGCCAAAGTTTGCTCACTTCATAGTTATGAGCAACAAATACCGAGGGAAGATTTGATGACCCAAAGTTGTGAAACTTATACAACCTTGTAGAATCATCAGCAATGTCAGTAGCTAAAATCTGTCTAGGATCTTTTAGGTCCTTAATTACAACATCGTGAGGTGAAAATTCAACGATTTTACCTTCACCTGAATGAGTTATCTGATACACAGATAGAAGGTTGCAGGATAAGGTTGGAACACATAATACATCATTAAATTGACCATTGTCTATATGAACAGTTCCAGTCCCTACAACACTAAGAGATCTATCATCACCAACATATATATTTTTGGTGTTACAATCATTTACAGAAGAAAACATGGCTTTGTTTTTGGCCATGTGATAAGAAGCTCCAGAATCAATGAGCCACTCATGAGAATGAGAGGAAGAAGATGCATTTAGTGCATAGCCAGACCGAGATGCTTGACAACCACATGCAGAAAGTTCCATTCCTGAAGATGAATTTGAAGAGTGCTCCAAATGGATGTTATGCTTCTTCATTGCTGCTTCCAGGGCTTCCATCTTCTTAAAGCATTTAGATTCTAAGTGGCCATCTCGATTACAAAAGTTGCAATGTCTATCAGTCTTCTTGCCTTTGTTTCTATTTGCCTTATCATTCTGGTGAAATGATTTTTCATTTTGAGGCTGAAATTTCTTAGGACCCTTGTTTGGTTTAGGACCATTCTTTTTAGGATATGACTTCTTAGGATTCTTTGAGTTTGGTTGCTGGTGGGAGATTAACGCTTTCTTAGAAGAGTTTCCAAGATGAAGAAGACCAAGGTGTAAGAGTTTTTCTTGTGCTCCTATTAAAGAATCACAAAAAGCATCAAAGGAAGGGCGCTTGTAGTGATGTCCTTGAGAAATGAAGGCTTCTCTTGTAGAATGGAAGGTGGAAACAAACACAGAGTAGGCTGGTCCCAACTTAGTAAGAATGCAATAGATAAGGGCACTGTCTTCTTTCTTAACTTTAAAACCTTCCAAGAGAAGTCTAAAGGTCTTGAACTTGGATAAGAAATCTTCAATGCAAGAAAAATCATTGGGGTTTAATGTAAGCAACTCAATTTCAAGCTAATGGGCTCTAAGTTAATTTTTTATTCCAAAAACTTTAGTAAGCTGCTCCATTGCTTTATCAGGAGTATCAAGTTCAACAATATGGAATCTAAGATCGGGAGAGATATACATCCCTATCAACCCACGTGCTTGATCTTGCCTATTTTCCCATTTGGCTGCTTTCTCTTCATCTTTTGGCTTGGTTTCTTGGCATGTGGCTATTCGGTAAAGACCTTTACTTCTAAGTAAATCTACAATGTAGGACCACCATTGGAAGTAGTTGGTACTGTAAAGGATAACCTAGCATGAAATTTCCATTTTGACAGAAGCTGAAGCTATATATGCTGAAAATAAGTGTTCCAATGGAAAGAGCTTAAAAAATTACGCTGGTTCAAAAAAAACGGTTCTGAAAACAGCTTCCGGATGAAGAAGTTATGACCTTTTTAGGAATTTACTGGGTAAGTTCCTCAGACAGAACACCAAAAGGACACCTCTCAAAAACAGATCACAGATCAATACACCAGTATTTTGACATGGTTAAAACCCTCAGAGAGAGAAACAGTCCATGGCCTCTGCCAACATGGCTACTACAGGAAATTTATTAATAAAAGAATGAAAATTTACATAAGCTTCTCTCATGCACGGTGAACCTACAAATGACCCTCCATGCGCTTTTAAATAGAATTCATGGACCAATCAGGTGTCAAGCCACAGATCAAGTGTCGGTAATACTGAGGAGAGAATGAACCGTCGGATCACTACATATCGTGACCGTCGAATTGTAAGTTACAAATGTACATAGTTAAGAAACACACTTTACCTAACTCTATACTAGAGCAAGTTATACTTAACTATTCCTACGTGTCGGAATATCCTAACAGTAAACACTTTTACCTATCTAGATAAGGGCACTACGCTTTTTTCAGCTTGTTGTTGTTATTGTCCCATGTACAATACTATTTCAGCACCATGAAATTGCTGCACTAAATATACAGTTGTCCCATGTAACATACCATTATGTACAACCACCATCTACTTGTTGTTATTGTTGTCCTATAGCACCATGAACTTGCTGCACTAAATACTGTTGTCCCATGTACCATACCACTATGTACATCCACCATGTACTTGATGTTGTTGTTTTCCTAATCACAATGTCATAGTTGTCCTAATCATTGTGCTGTCCCAACATGTTGTTGTCCTAACATGTTGCTGTCCCAACATGTTTTTTTCCCAACATGTAGTTGTCCCATCATTGTGTTATCCAATGAGTTTGCAGCGTTATCCTAATCATTGTGCTGTCCCAACACATTGTTGTCCTAACATGTTGATGTCCCAACATGTTGCTATCCCAACATGTTGCTATCCCAACATGTTGCTATCCCAACATGTTGTTGTCCCAACATGATCTTGTCACAACATGCTATTGTCCCATCATTGTGGTTGTCCTAGCATGTTGTTGTCCCATCATGCTCTTGTCACAACATGTTGTTGTTCCGTCATTATGCTATCCAATGAGTTTGCAACACCATGCACCTTTGTTTCCATGTCACAACTATTGTGCCATCATTATTTTGTCAAATGAGTTTGCAGCACCATGTACCTTTGCTGCCATGTCATAGCTGTTTTCCCATCACAACTTGTTATGCTTGCCATGTTGTCTATTGTCCCATCACATCTTGTTTGCTTGCCATGTTGTCCAGCCATGCTTGCCAAGATGTACATGCTTACACTGATTCTTCTAGCAACACTCTCATCATCAAATTATCGTGCCAACTTGTACATGCTTACACTTATTCTTATAGCATCATTCTCATCATCAAATTATCCTTGTACTTATACTTGAATACTGGTGCACTGTTGTAGTTCAACAACTTGTGTTAGGGCATCGATACTACCCTAACAACCACCTCTAAACTCTACAACAGTCCTTAAAATGAGTGTGGCTTACCTCCCTTGAGAAGTTGCTATCCATATAGGCCTTCACCCTATCTAGGGCAGCCTCCATGTTGTCCCTTTGACCCTTTATATGGAGGCTAAGACCCTATTGTCCACACAACCCTTTAGGTTATCTTGGGAAATCTACACTCTATCCCTTGGACCCTTCATGCTGCGAATAAGACTCTCTTGTTTGAATATAGTTAGGGCTAAACTAGACCATCTCTTAGGGATGTATTAGATCACCATTTAGGGAAGCCTTTAGGTCTGCATTAGGGCAGCCTTTGTCTAAGGTTGCCTTCCATCTGCGTCTAGGGCATCCTCTTTTCCTCCAACATCTAGGGCTTCCACTCCTAGATTTCTCTTCCACTAAAACCCAAGACAAGTGGAGAGAAATCATGATAGAAGTGCGTGTATAAATGACTATCAAGTTATCTCCTTTTAGACTATAATTTTGAGCACATGTGGGGTTTATTTGGTTGCTGGCCGACCTTGACGAATTGTCTTATAACACAAATAAATTTATAACTCCATGAATACTCATCAGAATAGGATGATCTTTAGATCAATCCTACACCTCTCAATGAGAGGGATCCAAGAAAAATATCATTTGCCATAAATAAGATGGCCCACATGGAGCTTGGCCCTAGTTTCCAATTTTAACATTCCCTCTAAACTAGGAAGAACTCCATCCATTGATCCATATGTCCGACTGTACTATCTCTTCCATCAGTGCCCCCTGTACTTTCTTTGTTGAACCATGAAGAAGAAGAATTGATTGCCAATGTCTCATACCATTCTCTACTGACCCGAAGTCAGTTTTATTGATCCCAGATCAATATCACAAGAGAGTGTCCCAAACCACTCATACTAATCCCATATCAGTTTCATTGATCCCAAATCAATGGAGGTCATCCTAGCATAGGGAGTACTATAGATACAAGGATGCATCTATCGATAGTACTACTATGGTCCCTAACCCCATTTTCGTGCTCAATGGCTAGGTGAGAGGTTCTTCCCATGAGTCCCAAATTGCATGGGTAGGATGCTTCAACAAGAGAACCATTCATCCTATCCCTAAGTCGCCACGGGGTATCACAGGGGAAGGTTGAGCCATTCACCCTATACACAGTGCACCATTAGGGGAGGGTGAATCACCATATGGTCACATGTTGCTGCAGTGAGTACCCGAAGCCCTATGGACCTTTGAGAGCTCAATGCATGCAACATGCAAGACCCTCATAAGAAGGGTTCTCAACAACTACAAGTCATTTGGGAAAGTCCAAATTTGACCTTTCCCCAGGAATTTGACAGAATGTCTGTGACCTGTACATTAGTCTAAATGTGATCAAGCCTCCACGCTAACCTCTGCAACAATCCTTAAAATGAGTGTGGCTTACCTCCCTTGAGAAGTTGCTATCCATATAGTCCTTCACCCTATCTAGGGCAGCCTCCATGTTGTCCCTTTGACCCTTTATATGGAGGCTAAGACCCTATTGTCCACACAGCCCTTCAGGCTATCTTGGGCAATCTACACGCTGTCCCTTTGACCCTTCATGCTGTGAATAATACTCTCTTGTTTGACTATGGTTAGGTCTGAATTAGACCATATTTTAGGGATGTATTAGATCACCATTTAGGGAAGCCTTTAGGTCTGCATTAGGGAAGCCTTTGTCTAGGGTTGCCTTCCATCTGCATCTAGGGCATCCTCTTTTCCTCTAACATCTAGGGCTTCCACTCCTAGATTTCTCTTCCACTAAAACCCAAGACAAGTGGAGAGAAATACATCCATCTCTATTGTAGAGTACCTTTAAGGCTTCCTCCACTTATGAGGTGAGTAGTCTTATAGTGAAGCCCTAAAAATTAGCAAATGAGCATTTATTCAATCTAGTTACAATCCCACTTGACCTCCCAAAGGAATCTATAAAATAGGATCACTTTAGTTTAGAGAGTTCTTGAGTGATTATCTCCCCATATGACATTGTCTCTAGCCACAAAATAATAAAAAGTTTGATAATATATGTTATAAACTAATCTCTTTTTGACATACTTCTTCAAGGGGTTCCCTAACCCTTTGCAATTCAAAGTTAAAAAAATCATATGGAACCCATGACTAGGATATTTCATTTAAGATCCCTAGTTAAGCATAGTTATTTCCTATACCTAACTTCAAAGGATTCTTGTTTTTGGGCCATAGATATGAAAACTATCCCTCCCCTTTGATTAGATTTAGGTACTTTCTCTTCAAAAAAAAAAACTAAGACCATTTCTACCACACCTAGAAGATAGATATTGCCTTTGCTTTTAGGTCTTAAATTATACTTGATTGGTTCCATTTAAGACAATTTAAATTCACTTTAACCCCTACATCCTCTTTCCTACTCATGATCTCCACTATTTCTAGCTCCGGTGTCTTTGGGTCTCTTGGATTCTTCCTTGAAGTCCAATTTTTTTGCATACTTAAGTAATTACATGATGTATTAAGGCTCTCTCAGTAGTGACAACATACACACCTACATGGATTCTAGATCAAGTCCTCTTTTAATATCAATCAATTCTAATAGACATTTTCTCACTTCTAACCCTACCAAGATTTGTGCCATGCCATAGCATGTGGACCCTAAGAAAGTTAAATATACTTCATAAAAGGAACATACAATATTACCAATTTTTTTGAACACCTCTTAAGATAAAAAAATCAGTTGTACCATTGGGATGTAACATTGGGATACAAACCCATACGAGGAGAATATCCTCACTATCCAACTTGACATTGAATTTAATATGCCATTTATTCAAGAATGGGGATTGAGATTCCCACTTCCGCTATTGGTGCAATATAGTTTCCACCTTTCTCGACATTTAAACACTCAAACCAAACACCATTTTACTATAATCATGATATTTGGAGATTCCCACAAATGATTTGAAGTTTTTTCAAGTCTAATTATTCAATTCCTCCAAAATAATTATCTTCATTGGAAAACATCCTACCAATGCCTTGTCCCTTATCTCCATAATGTTGTGAAGTTTTGTTTTACCACCCAAGTTCAAGATGTTGGTATCTCATGTCTTGTTTATATATTATGTCTCTTTTCTTTTAATAACTTCCTCCTATACTCTTTCCCTATAACCTCCAAATTTGAGGATGGGCCACCACTCAAAATTTTCAAAGCAAACATATTGCCAACAAAACTAGAACTAGAATATTTATCTTGCTAACCTATATCATAGTTGAAAAGGAAATCAAACTCATTATATAACTCATTCAAATTGGTTATCGATTCTTATATTGATTGTGGTAAAATACAATCCTTTTCTCACCAATTGTTTGATGTTAATTGATATATAAGATCAAGTTCATTACATGGATGGCGGAAATCACATTGTATCATTATGATCCTTTATTTGATCATTGAATGGACCTATCACCTCTTCACCTAACTACTTTGAGATATTGAACTTTGCACATGTAGCTCTTGCACTAGTTCACTTAGAATCTCCATGGTGATATCCATATGTGTTTTAGATCCCATTTGGAGAATCCTATGGGCATACCACAAAAAAACCCATAGACCAAAACTAGGGTTAGACCAAATCCTTTAATGATTTATAAATTATTGTTGATATTCCATTGGATACTTCCTCACAACAAACATATGAAAACAATTTTAAATCTATACTATGAAGGGTTACTTCTTTTTATATTCCAATTTTTTTATTATCTTTATTCATTTATGCATGTAATAGATAATATGAAAAGAATATAGAATAAGTAAATGAGTTCATTTATAAACTAAAACGGGCATTGAGATATGCTTTCAAAAAATATTTTAGGATAAAAACCGCTTGGAAGGTGAGGTTGCTATGCTCTCTTTTGTCTAGAATGGAAATGAGGTAAGTATGAAAGAGAAGGCACTCTATATGGAGTTTCTTGATACACGTTTACCATGGGCTGCTATAGAACATAGATCCCCTCTACTATTCTCTCTCTATCTCTATCCACACTTAACTACTCTACTCTACTATGGAGCAAATAGCAAGGAAATAGAATGGAATCCATTTTCCTCCTACTCGATCAATTATAACAAAGCTTGATGTCCAACTAGGTACTAAATTTGACCCATTCAACCTTCAACATGAGTCACAACTCAATTTTTATAGAGTATTATTCATATTTACCACATGCATAGTATCTTTTTAGTGAGTAACAAGGGCTATTGTGGCATACTCTAAAGGTATTGTGGTTAAGCATGATTAGTCAGCTTCAAGGATGCATAAACTTTGCATTTAAAATTTGATTGAAATGATTCTTACACTCTTGGAAAGGCCATATAGTGTAGAATAGTATCACAGGAGCCTGCATTTATGTAGGAATTTTTTACCATCAAACTAGTCGTAGAAGGTTACAAACCCCAATTCTCCAAACTGGATCCCACCAACAAAATTGTTTCCATAACTTCAATTTTCCCACTTTGAAAGAATAAATATGGATAAAAAACAATATAATGATACAATATAGATCATACCTCCCCATTTTGGGAGGATTTTCTCCCCATAATATTTTACTAAATGATATGAGGAAAATTTCCTCTACCTTCTCCCTAGACTACTATTTATCCTTGCATTGAAGGCATCCTTTTAAACCAAGTTGTCAAACATGATGTTACCATCATCTTGTATTTCTAGAACTATTCTACAAAAATGTATCGTTTCTTAAATATACTTCGACATTTGGTGTTAATTCCTTTATAGAAGGTAGGACATGGTCATGTTCCTAATCCAACATGGAGGGCTCATAAAGTTTTATATTTTCTACATTCACCACTAATTAAAGGCACATGTATGGTCATAGACAAATTTTATAGGAATTATCTCCCTCTATTAATATCTCAAAAGGACCATATCACAGAAACTTGATTTTATCATGAGGACCCTATAGCCTCTCACCAAGGGGACTTAACTAGGGAAGCAATACCATACAACATGGGTTCATATTGGGGGATACATAGAGGAAAATATGACATAATATATTGAGCATATATTAGGGGGTAAATGGTTTTTATTTTGGTAGTTATAAAAAATGGATCTCAAATTTAATGAAAAAATATAAAAAGGAATGGAAAATGCTAATGAGAAAATAGATACCTACAATATCTATTGAAAGTAGAGGTTTTTTAAATTGGGAATGGGTAAATGGTTCGTATTGGTAGGGGGTTAAATAATATTATTTTTAGAGGTATTTCCTAATATGTAGTCAAATGAGGGGTATTTTTTAGTATACCACGATGCACATAATATGTTAGATATGTTAGAGGTTCATTGAAAGAATCCTCTGTGCCTCTCACTATTCAATTATAACCATACTCTATCTCCCACTTTGAATGACCTCTCTATCATGTATTGATTATGCCTAGTCTTGTATTTTTCTCATGACAAATTCAATGCCTCATGTACTTGTAAAAGTTTCTCCTTGGTCTTCTTAACAAAATTTTGTATTTTAAAGCAACCCGTGTGAGATTCTTCTTCTCTTCTCATTGCTACTATTGAAATTCATTTGAAAGCTAGAATTTATGAACATGATAAGTACTTGTGACTATTTTCTATGCTTATTTTTATCATTTACTTCATTTACTTATGTCATCAAGTAATTATACATTCAAAGATATAGAAAAAAAACACAAGAGACAAGGGACACTAGAGATTATGCTAGAGGCTAAAGGAAAATCCACAATCCTTTCCTTATAGATTCTTCATCAATAATAATAATCCAAGTCAAACTAAGTAGTGATACAAGTGCCAAGTCATCCCTCCAAACTATGACATGTTTATTCCATAAGATATTCCACCAATAAACCATATGTTTGTCCTTAAATGTCTCTGAAACTTGCATAATCAAGTACGTCTGAAACTCACATCATCACAATAGAATATGCCTCTAAAACATGCATTATTGTTTGCCTCTGCAAATCACATCATAATAGTATAATATGCCTTTGAAACTCACATTAACATACAAAATCATACCATATTAACTCGCATCATCCTACGGAAACATGTCAAAAAAAATTACATCACAAAGAGACTTAGATCTTCATGTACTATAGAAAATAGGAGCCTCAAAACCTTTCTTGATGTATCCTACAATAGCGTGCCAGATATCCAAAATTTACATGGATAATATATGAAATTTATTTTCAAATGTTGGAGGATAGGTGCAAATATATAGTTGTTCTATCATTCAAAATGACACGTCTTTTGCATACGCTGACTTGGAAAATTGGAGGGAAAATAACGCTTTTCAAAAAATTCAAATTTTCTTCTTTTACAAGGGTCATGAAGAACATGTTCTTTTACATTTTTCTTCCAAACAAAATAAAGCATGAAGAACATGCTAGAAAATAATATTTTTTTCTTCTTTTCTTCTTACATAAAATACATCATGATACAAGTACAATGACAATTATGAAGACTCACCCTAGTTACAATTTCAACACTCCCTCTTAAATAGGGAGGTATTGATAATGAATCATTGGGACATTCTCAAGCTGAAGACTTCTACAAGAAAGGATCTAGATTGATAACCATCATCATAACCAACATTGTCAAAATATCAAGACCTTAGAACGTAACCTATCTCTCCACTAGGCCAAACCACAATGTTTGGATGAATTCAATAGGACACCACTACATTTCAAGGCACATACCCCACCTAGGTTCATCAAGGTGTATCCTCACAAGACCATTTCCTAATCTATTGTCATAATACTTGACACAAAGAAATATATGTCCCTGGGACCATTTTTATACCAAATCAATGTACTTCACTTACAGTTGTTAGTCCTAGTCACCGTAAATATCTCAATAATGTCGATCCTTGATGTTTATTCAATCCACCGATCTCCCTACCTATGTTCATGTACTAGACTTACAGTTTTTAGTCCTATCCATAATACATGACACATGGAGAACAAAGGTGTCCATCCTCACTCCCTCTCAAATAGGGAGGAGATATCCACAAGCCTAAGCTTGTCTCAGAAATAATTATCCTATCCCTTATGAAAGGAAGTCATTAATTCATTCGATACTTATTCATCCATGCCATCAAATATTCCATCAAATGGAGCCAGACTACTTCATAACTAATTATACAAGATGTTATATCTTCTTCCTCCGCAGTGCACCATAATCATGCTTCATGTTCTACCAAGAAACCATATGAGATAACAATCTTCATTAGCACTAATAAGCTATTTGATGTATCTTCAAGTTGCATGTTATAATGTAAGATCTCTCATGTCAAATTATGCTTCTTACTCCCACTAAAGTCCAAATTTCTTCCCTTAGCTTATGAGTCCTTACCAAAGTACGAGGTCTTATTTAATCATGATAGTTCTTCAAAATATAGGGTAACTCTTCTATTATGAAAATCATCTTAACATGAACCTCTCCCTCTTAATAGGATAACCATATTGCTTCCATGCTGCTTTAAGGTGCATGCTAGATCTTTGATTTCTCTACCGCGCACTTTTAAATAGCCTCTCTTTTTTCATTCAGGTTCTTCAATAGTTTTTTTCTTATTGCCAAACCCTAGGAAACCCTTTTCATTGAATTACAATCCTTGCTAGGAGGGCATGAAAGAATAATTAAAATTAAGTAAACTATATATATACAAGAGACTATTCAAAGGTAAAGACAACAAAAATAATAGTAGACAAACAAGAGGGTTTCTAAAATACTTTTCTTTTGAGAAAATTCATCTCCCTCCTAGTCTATGAACTTCTTGCATAGATCTACAACTTTGTTAGCTCCATATGGCATCTAGCTTGAAAGACAACTTAATTCACATCATCATGCATAGGCTAGGGTTTCTTTCTCTTTTAGGAGAAGAAACCATTCCTAGGGTATAAACCCTAGACCATTCTTTTTCAAACCCTTGGTATGATTTATAGACTAGCATATTAATCATAGCTTGATAATATTCTTACCTTAAACTTCTTCTCAACGTGTTGGGATTTTTGCAAACTCTAGACTCCCAAATGAAGTACATATGGTATTGATATTTTACAAGTCCATATCCTCTTGGTAACTCAACATATTTTAGTCCAATATCGTATGCTCTTAACATTATGGGTTTGATATTTTACATTTCAAGAGGAATTCAACCTATGTTCATGTTTCAATGTTATTTATCTTTGCCATGTAAACTTATCAAAGAACAAATTACTATGAATCATATCTCAACTGAGGCTCAAAAGTTTTACTGTATGTATGCCACACTCCACACTGTACTATAACTTGGATCTCAAGTCAGGCCAACCAAAAATTTCCTCAAGTTGTTTACATTATGTAGGCTCTTGATATATATGTTTTCCTTCTAATGTAGTATCATGGTAACCTTCACTAATGAGAGATAAGTATTTAGGTCATACTTTAGAGAATTTGGATAGCTTATAACTCAGATCATAGTCCCTGGTTCACAGAGGTACACCACAATTCCTTAACTCACATAGTTCCACAAAAATTTTGGTCTCAGAGTTTGTGAAATTTCATAGTATTATAGTTTTGGATTATGAAGAAATTGAGCTACAAGACTTTGTACTACAATACTAATGATACCACAGATAAATTAGGGTGACAATATTTCCCTAAAAAAAATCATATGAATATCGTACAGGAGACTTATATACTAAAAATTTTTATTTATGAATTAGATACTAGAGAAACTTCATATTCAAATTATCTCAGAAAGATTAATCATGTTTTAGCCTTGATAGAGAACTCATACTCAGAGTTTAGACTAGTCACAAATCTTGGATTTTGGGTCTAGTTCCGTTAGTCATTATTCCACACCACAAAGATGGAAAACTTGGATATTTTAGATTTCCATGACAACAACCTATATCACAGAGAACATGGCATTCTTATCCGCAACAACACACCATAAAATCTCATCCATTTATATATAAAAATCAGTCCTTTTTCTCAGACTTTGATTCTCACCATAATCTTGGATAATATAGCAATAGATTCATGATGAAGTATTTCCTTGTTTGCAACAAGAATATCGCTCAGATCTTCTTTCCCACTAGAACACTTGGACTAATCATAGAATAATTCAAATGTGAACAAATCAAACTTACACTTTGCTTCTCATACCAAAGGTGAACTCAGATCATATTTGGATGTGATCCTTTTAGGACTACATTTTCAAATCCTTTAAATTAGCTCAGATGTAATTTAGATACCATATCATGGATATGAGGTTTTGCATTAAAATATTTGGACATACTTCATATTTATTATAGATTGGATCACAATTATTCTTTTATGGAGATGGAACATAGTTTATTCATTTACATAGTTCCTTGAAATCCATGTAAGGTTATATAAACATTTGGCTTCATATCCTCATTTGTCCATGGAGAATTATGTACCTCTATTTAGTAGCAAGATGCCATAGCTATGTCAAATGATAGGTGACTTTTTTTTTCTTATAGGCTTTCCATATCTTCTTGAGAGAGGGTGGTAACTAGAGCATGACCAATAATCCCAACATTTCTTCTTCAATCCTACTTTTTATACCATGTTGAAATTAATTTGAAAGATATAATTTCTAAACATAATAATTACTTGTGACTGTTATATATGTTTCTATTTAACATTTACTTCATTTACTTATGTCATCGAGCAATTATGAATTCAAAGATATAGAAAAATTACAAAAGAGACAAGAGACACGAGAGATTAAGATCTAGATTGATGAAGGAACAAAATGAAATATAGATTTAAACAAAAACATAGAGATACAACAAAATGAAAATTTTAATTAATATATAACAAATGTTGGAGAACTATTTACATGTAGAATGAAAATATATCTCACATGATGGTATCTTATCTCTAAGAAGAGATGTGATAGCTACATGCCTTCTAAAATGAGTTACAATGAGCTTGTGAGGCCTTTTTATCATGAAGAAAAAATGAGAAACCATAAACATCTAAAAGTACAACCCTAGGAGATAAAGCACCAAAGGCTTGTGGGCACTAATGGAGTCAGTTGGAATGTCAACTTCCCAAGGTCATAACTTTGGCATACGATCTTTATTCGGCATGAAAGATAGCACATTAGAAAGTTCTAGCTTATAATAACATATTTCAATTGTAAATGTAATCTTTGGCCTACATTTTCCTTTTTCCCAAAAAAAATGTTGTTTAGGGCCTCAAAAGGACTGCAAAAGTTCAAGACCCAAAAAACTACCAAAAATAGAAAACGGTTGAAATAGGAAACTAAAAGGAAACAATGTTGATGGTTTAAGTGGAAAAGGTGGGTGGTCACCAATATCCACTTGGATCATTACTCTACCTATAGGAATTAATGGTCCTCATTGCGTTGAGTGCCTTTATGAGATGGGGAAAATCATGCTAAACTTGGTCCCTGGAGAGTCACTTTCCTTGGTACAGGAGCTAATCGACTTTGACAACCTAATACAACTAGATCCTATTTTGGAAAGTGCCTTAATCAGCTTATCATGATCCAATTAGTTGTAGCCTACTCAATCTAATCTGGGTTGACCTTTGTTGGTGTTAGTTGCTCAACAATGTCTCATGCATCCAATAATGGTGGAAAGTATGGTCGAAGGTAGTCCAAATTGAATATTGGGTGTAGTTCAAGGAATGGGGTGATACTTAGCTCGAAATATTTGTCACCCACAACCTTAGTGAATAGGTAAGGCCCATATTGGAGTGGTCGAAGATTCCAATGGGCTCCACTAAGGCCTTCCTTCTTCAAATGCAACAAAATCATGTCACTCACTCGAAGCTTATGTGGCACTTGATGTTGATCATGATGTTGTTTGTACTTAATATTAGAATTATCCACGATATCATGAAATTGTTGGCAAATGTTGTTGGGTTTTGTTAAAAAAATTTAATGACTAGCCCATGCGCAGGGGGCTTATAGCGGGCCCGACTAGCCCCCCTATCGGGGGGGGTATGTAGGGGAACAGTAGTCCCCCTTTATGGGGTCTTGGGCAGCGACTCGAGAATTTTTTTTGGACCCTATATTAGATGGACGGACCTACCTATGGTTTTGTGCATAGATTTCACACATGGTTTTGGGAATGATGGTTTATTTTCCATCGTATTTTGTAGATCTCGTCAAGGGAATTATGATTATGTTCTAATCCAGGGTTAATGGATTAGTGTTTATGGATGGCTTAGCATGTATATATATGTATTGTAACATTGAAAGGAACATAACGAAAAATCAATCTGGTAGTCCCAGTTTTGGGATCCAAGGGAAAACCTTTGTGTATATCTATTTCATGTTTTATGGTCTTGCCATTGTTTATTTTTTGTTTTCAGAATTCATATGCAGGTAATTTCTGTAGAGGGTTAAAACCTACATTTGGTATCAAAGTTGTTTTGGCTTCAACACGATGCCTTAGCTTCTAAGGTATTTTTTGTAGAATTGAGACTTCTGTGATTTGTCATAGTTATAAGGAGAGCTTCAGCGTAAATCACATAAGAAAGATTTTTGCCAACGCGTTTCGAACCAA
>APFE030307170.1:0-39510 GCA_000404065.3 Pinus taeda
GTCAAAGTAGAGGAGACTTCTTGTTGGACCCTGGGAGGAGCTTGTACAGCGTCAAGACAAAGGTTGTAAAGTTCTCCTTCTTTTGAATTAATACAATCAAGCTCATTTTTCTCAACAAGTATCTCATGTTATTTGTTTCATGGACTCCTTGACTTTCATGTTAATTATGTTTTATAATACTGGTTATTCAGGTGCTATTTAATCGTTTGCCTTGTTTGTGTTTGCAGGTTTGCGACAAAGGAACTTACTTGGATCAAAGGAGCGAAGGCATCCCCAAACTTGCGTTGGACATGAGGTAGGCCTTAAACACATTTATTTGCCATTATTTATAAAGCACATTTAGAGAAAGATAGTGTCTGGTTGGTTTTCTTGTCATTAGGTCTTCTTTAGATCCTAGGAAGGTCTATCTTGTCCGCAAGATCGACTCATTCCGCGTGACAAGGTTGAGTTTGGTGTTGCTTGAGAAGTTGGAAAATGAAGCTTCCATCAAGGTTTGGTTGGATATTGTGATGACATAAGTAGTATAAGAATGGTTGGAGACCCTAAATTTTATGCTAGAATATTGATAGTAAGAACCAATATAATGGAAGTTTGATACTGGTTGGGGTCGTGGAGCTACAATATGTTTTGATGGATGAACAAGTAACTGATGTGTTGGTCTCTCCCTGAGAAGTTTGAACATTTGATAAGCATGCTTGGATTGATGGATATCTCTGATTTGGTTGAGATGGAGAGATGAGTACCTTAGTCCGCGTTTCCGTATGATGGTACTTTGGAGGACATCTTGGCCTGGTTGGTATTGAGATCTCAATTATAGTTTGGCCTTGATGATGTCTAATTCCCTGTGTGGGAGGTTATCTTAGTCTTGATGATATGGAGCTTTGTTTTAGTGTTGATAGCTTGACCTTGATGATACCTAGATCCCTGTGAGGGTAGGTGTCTTGACATGGAAGCCTGGATGATATCTATATCTAGTTAGATTGATACCAGGGTTGTAGCCTGATGGTACCTATAATGGAAAGTTTCCTTGATGACACCTTGGTCCCTATTAAGTTGGTGTCTTGGCAGGCAGCCTTGATGACACCATGATTGATACCTTGGAAGTTTTTGGCCTCCACCAAGTCAGCCTCAAAGAGCCATCAAGTCGGCCTCCTAAGGGAGCTTCAACCACTATATATAAGTTGTGACTTTGACCTATTGTGGCATCAATCAAGTTAAGCTCGAGTTGCAATCACAAGGAAGTGCAAAAGGCAAGAAAATGAGGTTAAAAGACTTGAAGAAAGAAGATAAACCCTAGCAAAGGAAGGAGGAACCCAAGAGAAGAATAAGAAGTTGTTTTTCTCTAGTTTTTGGCACATACGTACGAGGTTTTGGGGTAGCTAGGGTTACCATAGGTCTGAATTGTTGCAAGAAAGAAAGGAAAGTGTAAAGGGCTTAAAAAAGGAAGGATAACCCTAGTGAAAGAATGAGAAACTGTAGCGAAGGAAAGACGACCATTTTCTCTTGTTTCTAGTCCACACGTGTGAGAATTCTAAGTTGCAAGAGGGTCGAAAGTTGCAAGTTTGCAGTAGAGGCTGAAATTTTGTTGAAGGAAGCTGAGATTTGAAGTTCGACTGAATTTAAAGAAGGTTGACTTGGGTTGTCTTTTGGAGATCTTGACTAGAGTTTGACTATATTTCCTGGGAGGCTGACTTGGTGGATTGGAGGAGGTCTTATTGCTGGTCTAAGGGTCTTGGTTATTTAATTTGATTTGGTTCTTGAAGAAGAGAAGATTTTTTTTGGGTTCCCCCTAGAAGAGGGGTTTTGCTCTGGATGAGAGCCTACATACTGTGTCACTTGTTGTCTTGATCTTGTTGTTGTTAGTTTTTGATAGTTGCTTGATGATAAAAAGATAAAAGAAGACATAAAAGAAGCTAATAAGAATTCCAATACATCACAAGTAATTATCAAGATAAGAAAATATTTCTTCCTTTCTGATTTTCTAACACTCATAACCAATAGGCTACCAACCCATTACATAAGGCTGCATGACAACCTATTGACATATTAAAAAGACATTGATCGATTAACATAGAGTTCATTACAGTGTTTGCTACTGAAAGCAACAAACCCAAAATTTACAAAATTGAGATCTTTGCAAAAGCAATGCCTATTGAAATTACAAACTCAAGAACCCATAAAAATTGTAACCCAACAAAAGACCTCGTGAATATCATTATAATTCTAAAGTTGGCTGATTGAGGTCTATATCTGGATTAGCTAGAACCTCTGAAGGCTGGTCTTGAAGAGTTGGAGAAGGTATGTTGAGCTTGAGATATGTGAGGATCCCTCTATGAGCATTGACCTTGTCTCCCAACCTGGCAATTTATTGCTTTAGAGCCAGAACATGTTCTTTTTGTTCAATCTATGCATGGAACATCTTCCAAAACTTCACCTAAAGATCAAGTCTACCCTTTGCAAAGCTTCTGTTTCATAAATGCAATTAGAACACAGATGAACATCAAAGAAGACATCAAAATTGGTGCTAGAATCCATTGAAATAGAGTGCTTGTTGTGCTAGAACGAGCTCGCCCAACCCAAGTTGATAAAGAAGAGAGATAATGGGGTGAAATTTGGGCTTCTAAAGCTAGGGTCATGATAACTTGAGCTTGAAACCAAACAATTTCCCAAAAACCAACCCAATCACCGTGCCACAATTGAATTACTAAATTCCTCTACGTCCAAGGCTTCCACAGGGCAACAAAGAGGATTTGAAACAAAGTATTTTCCTAGACAAATACAATGAAGTCAAGTCTTGAGGGATTCTCTTTCCTATATTGAAACTGGGAAATTTCCAAACCAAACAGAGGGGGCACAAATTTACCTTTGAACTAATTAAAATGCGCAGGGTTGTTGTTCCATGGAGCAATGCATCTAGGATCAACAAAAGAACATTGTGAGCTAGAGAGACTGTTGCGCCAAATGACCCACAAATAAAAGTGATGATCCTCGAACTTCCCTGCTGCAAGATGAAGTGCCCGGGTCTTGTCTAGAGGGTCTTCATAGAGAAAAACAAAGGAAGCCTGACTGGATACCACAACTAGATACAAAGACCAAACCTTTGTCTAATTCCTCAACCACAAGCAAGAACATAGAGTTGTTGCATTTATGGGTGGAGGCTGGGCCAAAATTAGATCCATTTTATATTCAGATCACCTGTCTTATCACACAATTGACATCATTACTTCATTAATTTCGCTCAGATGCCCATAAACAAAATTCTTTAGAAATCTAGCCATAGGGTGATTCCAATAATGTAACCATAGAAATTCAAAAGTGCAAGCATGCGGAGAGGGTAGATCAACCTCTGCATGGCGGTGGATATCACATGAAGCCACGTCAAGGATATAATAGGGAAAGGACATCTTAACTAAAACAATAATGGTGAAAGGATAAATAAGACACTTGAGGGACCTCAAAATGGAAAGGGATGAAACTGAGGGGGAGAAAGGGAAGAGAAGGGAGGGAATAAGGGGGATAGGAACAGGGCAGGGAATGAGATGATGGAGAAGGAGTTAGGAGATAGGAGGAAGAAGGGGGGACATAAAGGGGAAATTAAAGGGACGTAAATCCTGGAAGGAGAGAGAGAAGAAACAAAGAAATACCTTTATTTCAAACTTAAATTTTAAAATTAAGAGAAAGTCGAACAAGATGCTAGAAATTGAATTCATCAGACCTTAGGGAATGATAATGAGACTGAAATTACCATTGATTTCAAGCATGGATTCTCCTAATGCACAAGCTTTGTTTGCTTCCAAATTTGATTTGACATTGTTACCTTTAAGGATATGATAAAATTATTGGAGTGAAATAAATTTGCCAAGCTTTTGATGCAAAATAGAATCTGGGAGAGGGAATTGTCCTTTGGGCTTCCAGGTTTAGTAAGATATATGATTGTGATAAGTGAGTCACCCAAAATGATGATGTCTCAATATATTTATCTATTGTAATATTGAGGCCTTGATAAAGTCTATATGGTTCAGCTTGATTGTTATTTTTCCTACCCAATCCCCATGCATATCTTATTTCAGCTATTCTAGCAGGATTAGATAGAATTCCTCCCCCTCCTGCCACCCCTAGGTTTTTCTTAGAAGCCCCATAAAAGTGATAAATCCATTTCTTTTGGCGGCATTTTCATTTTTTTAGTGCCTCAGGAGACATATGAGGTTTCCATCTTGAATGAGGGGCCATTGGGGAAATGATAGAAGGGGGTTGGAGAGAGAGATAACCCACCCACTGACCTACCAAATTGTCAAGACTCGGGTTCGATTGGAGAGGGTTCAACTCACAACAAAAGGATAGAGCCTTGAGGGAAGAAGTCTTGGTTAAAAAGTGGAGCGAGTTGAAAATGACTGAGTTTCGGGAGAGCCAAATCTGCCAACAAATGTATTTGGGAAGGGAAATCTAGAGGGATTTGAAATGGGATTTGGATTGATGGGATCTTGAATAATGCTTATGTCATGAAGAAAACTAGCATTGGATGTTGTCAGGCCAACGAAGTCTAGGGAAAAGAGGACCAAGGGAAATTGACCAAACCATCTTAATATAAGAACATTCCAAAAAGAGGTGTTGGATAGATTCTTTTTGTTTTTCAATTAGAGGGCATTTCAACGGTCTAAGAATGCCCTTCTTCTTAACATTTTATGAAGTCAAAATCTTTTATGAAGAAGTAGCCAACAAAACATATTAACTTTGGGGAGAGCATTTGAAGTCTGGACTTTGTTCCAAATGGAAGATTTGGGGGGGATTTGAGAGCGAAATAACATACCTAAGTACCTTGATTGACCGAATAAGAAAAGTCTTTCCAACCCAACTTATCCTGCTGATTTTGATTGGTAGGAGCCTTCCTAGCCAAATTTATTAACAAACCTTCACCCAAATGTTTTAGATGGTCAGGGAGGTTTCCCAGATTCTAGCCCTTCCATAGACCATCCACATACCATGTAGAGATGTGCGCTAGAGTATTAATGCCCCGAACACTCAGATAATATTTTAAAGGATGAAGATTCGCTTCTTAATCTAACGAAGGGAGGTGAAGGATTGAATCTTCCCATAATCGGATGCTTTCACTGTTCCTAGGAATCCAACATATGTGAGAATTGATTAAAAAGGAGGCAGCTGAGATAAGCTTCCATATGGGAGAGCAATAACGAGAGTGATGGTTGGCATTAGGTTTTTGGAGGTATTTTTCCTTTAAGATTTGAACCCACCAAGCATTTGGTCGTGTCTTCATTTTCCATTCTAATTTTGCTCCAATAGCCATGTTCATTAGCTCAAGATCTTTGATGTCAAGCCCACCATGGAGCTTTGGAGCTCTAATCGTGGCCCATTTGATAAGGTGGAACTTTTTGGAGGAAGATTTCCCTCCTTTCAAAAGGAACTTTCTCAGATGAGTTCCCAACTTGTTTAAAATGCTTTATGGAGCCAAAAGAGCGTAAAATTGGAACAAAGGGATGAAAAACAATATCACTTTGGTTATGACAGTTCTGCAAATGAGGTTCAACCATCTAGCACCCCAATTCTCCATTATGATCTTGATCCTATATAAAACTCCTTTCCAAGACTTCGCAGAAGGCTTCTTCAAGCAAATAGGCATTCCCAGATATTTGAAATCTGCCCATTCCCTTACTGCTTTAAATCCAAGAGCTTCCTCATTTTTCTTTAGACGAGCAGAGCTCATGTTCCATATATAAATTTGAGATTTGGCCTCATTGATTGACCCCCTTGAAGTCGTAAGAAAATTATCCAAAACTTTCTTATATCTTTTATCTATTGTCCATGAGGCACGACCTAGAAGGATCATATCATCCACAAACTACCCATGATTGATGCTTTTGACACCCTCAAAAAAGTGGATTCTTGGAAGACAACCCAAACTTGTTTCAAACTCTAATCTCTTGCTGAGAGAATCTGCCAATAAAATATAAAAAATGGAGATAGGGATAGCCCTGCCTAAGACCATTGGATGCTTTAAAGAAGTGACTACCTCTTCCATTGATTAAAGGGGCGATCCACGATAAGCCAATACATAGAGCTATACATTGTATGAAACTTTCACGGAATCCCATTTTCTTCATAACTCGAAGAGAAATTTACGCCTAACCTTGTCAAACGCGTTTTCCATGTCAAGCTTTATGATCATGCCTTGATCTTCTCCCCACCAAATAGAGTCTAATGCTTTCTGAATCATGATCACATTACCAAAAAAATTCTTTCCTGGAACAAATCCTCCTTGATTTTCACTTATGATAATAGGAAGAAACTTCTTAAGTTTGAAGGCCAAAATTTTTGCGATGATTTTGTATAAGACATTGCAAAGGGATATTAGCTTGAATCTAGCAAAATGAAGATGAGTTATTTTCTTTAGGGATAAGAGCAAGAAAAGAGTATTGATTCCTCCCCCCATGCAAAGATTATTGAGCGAATATCCGATCATTCTTACCAAATATTTGTGGATAGTGTCCCAAAAATGTTGATAAAAGAGACTCAGGAAACCATCAGGCCCAGGGGCCTTGTCCGAGCGGAAGGAAAAGACTACCTGCTTGATTTATTCACTAGAAAGAGGCATAATGAAGGTCACGTTCATTTATTCAGTTACAGATCCAAGGACATGCTCCAACATATATAATTATCCTCATATGGTTGGTGATTCGGGGCTTGGTATAGGCTGCTAAAATGGGAAATTTTTTCTTCTTGAATGAGTTTGAAATCTTTGATTTTTTGTCCTTGATAGTGAATTTTAGCTATATTATTCTTTTGTTCCCCATTCTTAGCTTGATTGTGGAAGAACTTTGTATTTCTATCTCTTTAACCATATACTCTAATATTTTAGTCTCCAATGCTATTATTCTTGACGGAGGAGAGTATGATATGAATGGAAGGTATTGGATTCCTGTCACACGAGTTCCTCTGTTACAAAGCCAATTTCCAATTGGGATTGAATTTGCTCCACTTGATTTTCCAAATATATAAGTGAGGATTAGCTTGTTGCTTCCCTATTCTTCAACTACTATTTAATATCCTGCTTGAGCCTTTGAACTTTTGTCTCCCATATACCAATTGGGCTACCATCTACCCATAGATTCCAAGAGGTAACAACTACCTCAGGGAAATCTAGATATTGGAGCCAAAGAGCAGAAAATAAGAATGGTATAGGCCCGTAGTTTTGAGTCATGCTCATTTTGAGCATGATGGGTATGTGATCCAACCCATTTCAAGGAAGAATAGAGGATTGGAGCTTGAGATTCAGAGGAAGGAGGTTGTTCGAAACCAAGAGTTTGTCTAATCGAGTTGTTATGTATTTGTTCCCGTCCTTTTATTGTTCCATGTGTATATCAACTTTGAGGGCTTAATATTAATTAGATTGAGAGCACTAATCAAATCCTCCATAGCCTTTTGATGAGGGTTTCTGACTAGTGACCCACCCCATTTTTCATTTTGACAAAGGGTTGTATTGAAGTCCCCCCCAATGATATAATTTTTACCAAAAGTAGAGTCTTTGAGATCCATTCACAATTTCCAATAATCTTGCTTTTCATGAAAGAGAATAGGCATATACAAATTTATTATGATGCATACCTGGTTAAAGGCCAAAATGTTGAAAGGAGTTGCAATACAATGCTGGTTTTTCTTGTTGTTTATGAGTTTCAGCTGGTTTGGATACCAAAGAATACCGAGGCCCCCTGATGCACCCCGAGAACTGACCTCAAGGTGGTTGCTTTTATTCCATATTTTGGTGTGCTTTGAAATGAAATCATTTTCATCTAATTTAGTCTCTTGGAAAAGGGTTATTGTAGACTTTTCTTTCAAAAACAAGGATTTTGCTTCCATAATACTTTTATTTGATCCCAAGCCCATGCAATTCCAAGATAGAATATTCATTATTTACTTTTTAATTGAGATGCCCACTTCATGGGGCCTACTGTTACTCATTTTTTCCCTTATTTTTCTACCGAGATCAAGCAGTTGGCGAGGTACAATATTTTGAAATCCAAACTCCTTATCTTTCTATGTTTAGGTTGCGCAAATTTCCTTATTGGTTTTCATTCCTGTTTGTCGAGTTCTTCTTTCCATATCTTTGGCTTTCTCAGCTTCTAATTTTTCATCTGCTGAACTAGCTACTCTAGATGGGCTAATGGCTTCCTTTGGTTATAGGTAATTCTCCTCTTCGTCCTGTGATAGGTCTATAGAAGCATTATGAGATGAGTTAGAGTTTCACTTTTCTTCTTCCATGGCTTTCTTTGGCTCGGGGGGAGGGGTTGTTTGGGGGATTTGGCTTTGAATATGTTTGGGACATTCCTTCTTCCTCATTCAAATTTGCCAGTGCTTGATATTTATTTTGATTTCTAGAGCCTCCACCCGAATGATTTGTGCCTTCCTTATTGTTATTGGGCCTATCAGGCTTTGCAACATCTTTGGGTTGCTGGGCATTCCTCCCTTGTTGATGAGATTGTTTCCTATTAGGGCATCTTCTTCTTTTGGTTTGTTGCCATTTCTCCCCCCGCTCTCCCTGATTCTCTTGGTTGGATGCAATTTTGGAGCAATTCTTGGCAAAGTGGCCATATTTATGGCATGATCGACACTTAAATGACAATTGGTCGTAATCAACTTCAGTATGTGTGTCTAGTCATCCATACACAACTTTATTGCCCTTGGAAGACCTTTTTCTAGATCCACTTCAACACATATTATTACACAGGCGAATAGCCCTTCCTTGGGCTTGACATAATCAATATAGTTTCCAAGAGAGTTCCCGATGAGCCTGAATATACCATTGTTCCAACAGTGCAAAAGTATGTAGGGAAGTTTAACCCATACTGGAATTGTCGTGGGAATATCACAAATTGGGTTGAAATTAAGGTTCCATCGATCCAAATACAACCCCCGAGGCCTCATGAAATATGACCCACTTTTGAAAATAAGATGCCCATCTTCTTTGTGTTCAAAGAAGAAGGTGAAGAAGCCTTTTCTGATAAAGGAAGAGACTACTTCCCCTTTCATTTTTGGTTTCCACTTGTTCTCGATCCATGATCTGATTGATCTTGCAGAGGGCCAAAAACTAGTAAACTGACCTATCAACCCCTGATTCGCCAGCTAAAGGGCCCTTGACCTTGCTTGAGGAGCATAAATAATGACTTTAGGGATACCATCTACTTTCTTAACAAACTTGGAGGTGGAGGCTTTCAAGGATTTGGGGCCATTGGCAACCAAGATATTGAAGGCCAAAACCTCCTACACTAATTGGGAGTCTTGGGTCACACTAGCCATGATGTGCCTCTCGGCCAAGATTGAAAACCCAAGTGACCAAAACACAACAAATCTTACCTCAGGATGCGAAAGAAGAAGAACTCGATCATGTTGGTTACAAAGTCATCTCGATGATAAGTCCAAGTAGCTCAATCGCAATCTAGATCTTCACGCCATATTTAAAAAAATAATTGTACTATCAATCCATTTTTGCATTGCAAGAATTCAAAATAATAACACACACAGACACACAGACACACACACATATCGTTACTTATATTTTTAAAAGTAGCGTCACTATAACACCAAGAATATATCCAACAGCCTGCCACTATAACATCAACAATATATCCAATAACCCGTAAACATATACCATAAATTTATGATTTAGCAAAATTCAAAAGTCCACGAGGGTGGGGGAGCTACTCCTTAGCCTTGTCACAATGGACCAAAGATATCCCCTGTAAAATTTGAAACCAAGTAAAAAAAATAACATCTTCATTATGCCAACCACATGATTGTTCCACGATTTTTTTTTACAACCATAACAACAAAAGTCTGCTCACATTTCTCTCCACCATTTTTTCATAGGTTTTGGGTGCCTCGTATATGTACCTCATTGTAGATATATATATATATTAACAGGAAAGACCCAATGGCTAAACAAGCGCTGAGATGTCCCGTATTAACCACAGACATAGTGAAAACTCCCTAGAGCCACCTACTCCTTGAGCCTAATCACCCAATGACTATACAAGCACTAAAATGTCCGGTATTAACCACAAACGGAGAGAAAACTCCCTAGAGCCGCCTACTCCTTAAGCCTAATCAATACAGGCTAAAACATACCTTCAAAGACTTGAACCTAGATGAGTGAGGTGGCAAGCCACAATCCCACCCACTCAAGTTAAGAATCATTTGCGTCCCTTAGTATATATAACTATATAGTTAAATTCTTATTAAGGACCCACTTAATTAGACATTTGCAATACATACGGTTCTTGAGGCCATTCTTCCAATCGAGTAGAAATCGAGAAAAACCTTTTAGACGGGTGGTCATGGAGGGAGAGGACGTGGAAAAGATTTTGCAATACTTTTATGATTGTAGGGATCATCCTTCAACTCGAGCGGAGGTTGCGAAAAATCTTTCGACGGGTCGTCATGGATGAAGGGTGTGTGGACAATGATATTGAAACTCATGGATAAGGATATATATTTAAATTTTGTTGATGTGAAATTGAATCGGATGCCATATCCAACATTTGGCAGCATTTATTAATTCACTTTGACAACATTTGGCAGCATTTATTAATTCACTTTGACAGTATATTCATATTCATCTATAATATAAAGACTCATCTATAATATTTTCAGTGTCGAGAAACTCTGTAAGTTATGCTCAAGGTCCTGAATATTTATGGTGTTCATACTTGGCATAACGAAAAATTCTCAGAGCAGATGGATATAGTTCTACGGTCCACTCCTCTACACATACACTCAACTCCTTTACACAGATACAAATCGAGGTAAGCCCCGGCTAAATTTATCTAGAAAATTAGACCAAAAGAGTAAGGGAACATCGAATTGTTTGTGAAATTACGGGTTTAAATGACTTGGGGGCATATCTGAGAAATTATTAGATGCTTCATTCAAATTATTTGTGGGAAGTTCAAGTTATAGGAGATTAGCAACGAAACAATTAAGGGTAGTTGAAATTATTAGCGGGAATTGGGTATAATTATTTCCATGCATTGAAGACGTTTCTGATTATTTTCCTTTCAGTGGGACGAGCTCACTTGCTCTATATAAACGATTGCATTCATCGGTGGTTGCCAAGCGGAAAACATGGTTTCCAAGAGTGGGTTTTGCGTTGAATATCATGAAAGAAGATAATGAGCCCTTCAAAAACTCCAGCTCAGAAGATGATATTATTATACCAATTGGAGTTCATGCTGATAAAAAGGGGAATTCTGCAGGATTTCATACAGTTTCGGCAGAAATAACACCTGTTACTGATGAGTTTTTTGTCAGTGACACCGAGGGGGACCCAGATTGCCCCTCCGAAGGTTTTTCTTCTATTGAGCAAGCACTTAATGCAATTCGTCAAGGCAAGGTTAGTTTACTGTCCATGTTTGTTTCACGATTTCAATGAAAGCACAATTCTGAGTGTTTTACACAATTTATGAGCACAAATAGGAGGTAGTCCTCGAAATTTTGCAAAGCACTGATCATAAAAAGCACAAAAACCTTTATAAACTTGTGCGGCTTTGAAACATTCCAGAATATATTTGGATGCAAAATTGGAAATCGGACACCTAAAATACGCTGATGAATAGCCTCCCCACACTTAAAATGCAGGAAGACAAGAACTTGGTTTTACAGAGTCAGTGTGAAGACATACCTATTACCTACTGAAGTGATAAGGATATATGATGATCAAGTCGAATATTGTCTAGGCAATTTGTGGTCATTCCTTGAGGGAGACACTATATGGGATAAACCTCAAATAGAGACCCACTTCCAGTCGTTATTGCGACATGGTCGTAGTAAATCACTCGACAATGACCATAGGAATGCCTTGCACGTGACTCCACCAACTCCTCCCTTCCTAGCTGGATTTCCCATTACCTTGACATGTATTTGGCACAGGTAATAAAACATAAGTTGATCCTAGGAAGTAGACAAAGATTCACAAGTCTAGCCAGCTAGGTGTCATGTGACTAGCATGGTCATCAGTGGGACCAAAGCTGTTAAATGCATGGAGACAGCAACGAGAAAACACTCACACAAGAAGGAAAATTCAAGGGAAGAATTGCAGCAACTCTAGTCTCTCTCTCTCTCCCCGGAGTATGAAAATTGGTAGGTTCAAATTTCAGAGTATTTATGGTGAGTTAGACGAGGCATTTAAAATTGGTAGGAGAGATGGTGGGGTGATAGGTGAGATGTACAAGTGCCCCTAAAGTCGGACACACACACATACTAGAGCCCCAAGGGTTAGCTTAAGCAGTTGAAATACTCGACATAGGTCATAGTGCTCACTGTCAAAGAGGTTGTAGGATCTATGGATTCTTTGGGGTTATGGTTGGTTATCCAGTTGGCGGTTAATCTGTTTGCCATCCATAAATCTAGGGAAACATGATGGATTTTTGTGAAGTATTCTTTGGAAAAAGTCAATGTTCCACCAAGTTTTTGGGGCAAGACAGTGGGGATGAAGCACCCCTCAAATTCTATGGAACATCATAGATGGGGACCTCCCAAAATACTGAAAAAGTAAAATTAAATTATTTGAAAATTGAAACATAATTCATTGAAATCTTATACATAACAATGAGCCAATAATATACATCATGGCATATAGCACAATGAATCATAATGATGCATGCAAGGCTATAACCTAGCATATAATCACGATTCATAGATTATCTATTGTTGAGAAATCTAGGGGCAGCTAGGTTATGTGATTTCTCTTACTTTAATAACTGCTTGTGATGCATTTTTACTTAACCTTATTAGCTTCTTCTTTCACTTGATTATTATTAGTATCCTCTTCATCAAATAGCTATCAAACCATAAAGAACAATAAGACAAAGGACACAAGATATAGGTGTTCAACCAGGGTCAACACCTTTCCAACTGAGAGGAAAACCCGCAAGAAATTTTCTCTTCTTATAGAATTTTCAATTGACGAATTCCAAGACCTATGACCCTTGACCAAGACCCTCCAAGACCAAGTCAAACCTTTCTTCCTTGATGAGCTTTCCTTCCAGCCACTTCTGCAATTTCGACCTCCCAACAGAGTCTTCTGCAACTTCAACAACCCAACAAATTCTTCTGCAACTTCAACCTGTCCAGCAGATGCACAATTTTGACCTTTCACAACTTCGACCTAGTTGCAACTTTACAATGTCGGTGTAGCTTCACAGCGTCAATGCAACTTCACAACTTTGATGTAGCTGCACAGCTTCGATGCAACTTCAGAATTTTGTCTTGCCCAGTAACTGTAGAAACCCTAACAAGAGAGAGAGAGAGAGAGAGGCCCAAAACTTCGATCTAGTTCTTCTTCTTCTTCTTCATCCTTTTCCAGCTTCTATCTTGAGGAAATCGAACTTGCTTGAGTGTGTCACGAAATGAGGTCGAGTTCCTTCTTATTTATAGGTTTTTGAGGGGTACGAATTACTGTCTTTAGGCCAACTTGTCCCTTCATGTAGGCTGATTTGATCTTTGCACCATGATGAGGCCTTGGAGGGTCTTTTGGCTTTCTTTTGATTCAATTAAATTTTCTTTACAGTACGTAACATGTCGGAAAGGGTCTTTCATACCATACAATGACTCAATTGACTTGTAGACCCAATGACAAGCCCTAGAAGCACACAATGGGTGCTTGACCTAAAAATAAATTTCCCTTGAGCATGAAACCCATGCCTCAAGAATAACAATAATAAATTTATTTTTTTCTTTTCATTAAATACATAAAATCATGATTACATATGTCATTATGAAGATCGAACCTAGTTACATATTTCAACACTATTAACTAGGGAGGTATTCATAATCCATACAAGGTACTTGGATATTCTCAATTTGAAGAATTCATAAGAGTCAGATTGGTAACCCATCTGTTTAACATCATATCATCCAACATTGTCACATAGCAAGGCCTTGACTAACAACTCTATCTGTCCACAAGATCAGAGCACAATGCTGGCGAGACCAATGACTTATAGACACTGTTACCGCTCAAACTAGCAGGGGAGCTAAAGGGTTTCCCTAAAGGCAAATGCTAGACTAAGGGCAATAGAAGGAAACTTAGCCCATTGTCACCTCAACCAACGCACCCTTCCATTTATAGACTTTCACCAATGGGAGGAGACCCAGTATATTATGGAGTCACCGATGAAGGATAAATCAATGAAAGGATGTGGAGTGACCCAAATAAACCCCTTCCTAGAAGAGTTAGAAAGATAGAGCTTGCTTGCTTTCTAAGCAAGGTACAATATTTTCTAGGGAAAGGAAGGGAGGATTTGAGGGTTAGGTTTATGGGATATGACTTATGAAGGAGTTTTCCAATCCCTAAAATCCTTATTGAAATTGGTATCCCGGATGGTTGTTGAAGAATTATCTTTCAAAAGAACGGGACCACACGGGACCAAATGGACCCAGTCTAGGGTAGGAGGAAAGAGTATGGCAACCAATGATATTCTTACTCTAGACAAGGTGGGGGAAAGGATCAAATAATTTTTTTCACTTAAAGGTGTTGAATTGATCCTATGAGGCACTAGCCATGGGGATGCTAGGGCAAAGTTTGATCTCAAAGTAGGGCTTGGCTTTTCCCACAACTCCACCATTGGAATGGCCTCAAATTTGGAGGAGCTCTTTAGGAGACACTAGCGTAGGAGAGGCTAGGAGATCAAACTTTTTGGAGGGATAGTTTGCCGGTAAAATGATGCCCCAGGTGACCCAAAAAGGCTAGATCTAAGAGAAGGTGAAAAAGGTATGATTTTAGGTGATCACCTCTTGGTAGATCAGTGCCTTAGTCTTGGGAGAATGGAGTTTATGATGAGTATGAGTGAGGACCTTGTGAAAATTTCTGAATCTACACTTAAGAAATCCTACTGTAATCACTGGTTTATCATCTCCTACTTGTTTTTACATTCAACAAGTTATTGAATTAGTTAAATAGCGATGAAAACACAATTGCAGACTACACATACATATAGATCATGAACTAAAATAGAACGAGACAAATACATAAGGGATATTGTTATTTTTGGACAATCGTCCCCGGAAAAACCCAATGTAGGAAAATCGGTGCAGCATAGAGAGGGTTTGTATTATTAAGCAGATTTCTAAATACAACTAGGGTGCCAAATCTGGCTCACCCAACAGAGAATAAACCCAGCAGAAGTACCTTGAACAAACCCCACAAGTGGCTGCGTTGTTCCCAGTGCCGGGTAGCAATGGCTGCTCCAAGTGCTGCGCTGGAACTACATCACCTCCTCTAGGAGCTGCATCATTGTGTCACTATGACATTGCGTGACTACGACACTGCGTCGGAGCTCTCCCTTTGCGATGTTTGCGACACTGCGACATTGCATTAGAGCTCTCCCTCTGCATCACTACGTCAGAGCTCTCCCTCTGCGACACAACGTCATTGCGCCAGAGCTCTCCCTCTATGTCATTGCGTTAGAGCTCTCCTGGTGCTTCTCTACCTCTCTGCTATGTATTCTCAGCCTTGGATTGAAGTCCCTCTGCCGAACTGCTCCTCTCACTGCAACAAATCACTTATTCGATTTTCTCAGCAAACCTCGCCCTAAAAAATTTGAACTGACTGATCTCTCAAGTGTATCTCCAACTGACCCTCAAGCCTCCTCTTATACTTTTCCTGTTGATGAATCAGCGACCGAGATTAAGTCCCTAATCAACGGCTAAGAATAAAACAGACTTGATTCTCGTCACTTAGAAGTTTCTTACCCATATTCTTATTAATACCCATTAATATTTTTATTTTCCTAAGTTTAGACTTAGGAACCCATTAAAAATATTAATTATTTTAATAACTCCTCATCTAGGTAGAATTTCTCCAAATGATTTCTAGGTCTTGGATATCTCATGTGTTTTATCCCCTCCACAAAATTTTAGAGCTAGAGCACATCCGATGCTACCCAAAATCAACACTCCCTCTTAGCGAGGAATATGCTCTAGTAACACTTCTCCACAAAAGTACTACACTGATCCATTGCATTGGTCCTCTGCGTTGGTGATGATTGGCCTGATGCCCTTCATCCACTGGATTGTTTCTTCCTGTACTAATGCCCATGAATTTTCCTCTTCTGCTACTACACTTGTACTACAACTCCTTCTCAAAATGACACCTCATGTTGCCCATTACATTGCCACTGCTAATTGTTGCACTGGAACTCAGTTGCTAAGAAGTAAGCAACTGAAACTTCACCCAAAAACTAACATGCTGGTTAGCCTAGATGCCTCATGATGTTGAAGCTACCTCTGCTGCTAATATGTACTAACCCTCTGCTGCTACTACATTGCTGCAAATTTCTTTGTGCCTCTCGCACTGCTACAACATCTACCACGCTACCTCAAACTTTGGCGCTCTAGCTCTACCACTGTCGCTCCATCACACCTTGCTCCAACCAACACCCATCATTTTACTATTGTCGTTAAGGGATCTCGTAGTCATATGTAATCTAATATTTTGGGCACCTCAAGGATCCTGCCCTCCATGTAGTCTTCTCAGCTACAACTCCATGTCGCCCCACCTCTTCTCTAGAGGCACATGAACACTCGTGACACAATCGTCATCCTTGCCTTCCCTATCAACTTTTGCTGGAGCAACCTTCAAGTTAGAAGCCTCCTCCTTGCCCTTCTTCCAGGTGCATTGAGTGGCAAAATGTCCAAGTTCCCCACACTTGAATCATCTGACCTTGGAAATATCCTTCTTCTTTCTCTTTTTCTTCCCTTGTTGTCCTGATGATGTGAGAGCTACATCCTCCTCCTCCTCCTTCTTGACCCGGGCTCCTTTGCTGCTACTCCCTGCCTTATTCAACCTCCTGATCTCTTCTTGTCAAAGAGCTGCCCACATTTCCTCCCAACTGGGGAGAGTCACTCTCCCCAAGATATTTTGGACAAATGTCTCCCAGACCTCAGTGACTACATTCAGGGCAATCCTGACCATGAACTCAGGATTTGGTGTAGACCCCACGTAAGTCGACTGGTCGTGAATCCCTTGCAACCTAAGGATGAAGGGATCAATCTCTTCTCCCTTCTGTATCTAGTATTGTCTCAGCTGATTTTCTAATAACATCTTCAATTGGATGGAAGTTCCTTGGTACAGGGTGGCTAGTGCCTCCCACATCTCCCTTGATGTTTCCTTCTCAATAATGTGTGGTACTACATGATAATTGACCCCATCTAGGATCACACACTTGGCCTTCGCTTGAGCCTCCTCGTACTTCTTTAATGGATCAATGGCAACTATAACAACAACTACTTTCAAGGCATAGCCCTTGACGCAATATTTGTCTAGGATTTCTAGGATCCTGGACTTGTAGATGACAAAATTGGATACTCCATCCAATTTTTCCTAATCCCTTAGTCCATTGACCACCATCTCTACTAAAAAAATATAGGACTGGTTCTCTTCTCCCTCTCCTACTGCTAATCCAGCAAGACTCGGATCTATATTTCTTTGGCGTAAGAAACCCTCTAAGGAACAAGCTCCTCTAAAATCCCTCTGAGTCCTGATTTCCTTCACAAAAATCCTCCCACCAAATGTCAAATCACTCCTCTCCAATCCTCCTTTGTTTTTGCAACCTGGATCTAGATTTATTTGGCTAGATCAAGGCAGTGACTCGCTCTACCTCGACTTTGTCTTCACAAACAATGTTCTGCACCAACAACAACAACATCCCACCAGCTCCATTGATTGAATTTTCACTGATTCTCCAACCCCAATAACTGACTAAATTGAGCCTCTCAGGCTCTGCACTGGCCCAGAGAGATGCGAACTCACTGTGTGAGCTCCTCTGAGGTACTACATCACCCTCTATAGGCTCGGAATGCTAATGCAGGCACTGCGTGAGCCTCTGCATCACTCCTCTGGCTCTGCGTCACTACTGCAGCTGCTCATCTACCTTTGAAACAACGTTGTCACTCGGGACAGCTGATCGTCTGCATAAAATTCTCCAGGTCTTTCAACTAGTGCCTTCAATGTCCTATGATCTACAATGCTTTGATACCATGTGAAAATTTCTGAATCTACACATTAGAAATCCTACTGCAATCACTGGTTTATCATCTCCTACTTGTTTTTACATTCAACAAGTTATTTGATTATTTAAATAGTGATGAAAACACTATTGTAGACTACACATACATGCAAATCATGAACTAATATAGAATTAGACAAATACACAAGGGACACTGTTGTTTTTGGACGATCGTCCTCAGAAAAAGACCAATGTGGGAAAACCACTGCAACATATAGAGGGTTTGTCTTATTAATCAAGCATAATCTGAGTACAACAGGTTGCCTCTCACAACACCTAACCTTTAAGGGAAATATCGGCAACAAGAAATGAATATGAGGATTTACCTCATTCTCTAAGTCACAACTGATCCATTGAATGGTTGACTCTAGCAAGCACTGCTTTGTGTGGGTCAGCGCCTTGCCTTTGGGAGATTTCGTCACCTCTCTATAGGATCTATGTTCTCTCAGGAGCTTTGACTGTAGGCCTCCCAGCTCTGAATATCGAACTCCCAACAAAATCTCAAACTTCCCTCAATTATCTTGCATTGCCACTATAAGAACCCTCTTGGCGTGCATCAGCTCTTCATGAGCCCCTTCTTGGGCTACGTAAGCCTGTGTGCTGCCTCTCTGATTCTATTATTTCCTCTCTTCCTAGTAATCGTTCACTCAGAACTCCCTTCTAATCCAACTCTATGCTACTGCCCCTCTAACTACAATAGATCACTTGTTCGATTTTCTTAGCAAACGTCACCCCAGAAAAATTGAACTGATTGATCTCTTAAGCGCATCTCCAACTGACCCTCAAGCCTCCTCTTATACTTTTCCTATTGATGAATAAACAACTGATATTAAGTCCCTAATCAATGACTAAGATTAAAATAGACTTGATACTCATCACTCAGAATTTTCTCACACATATTCTTATTAATACCCATTAATATTTTTATTTTCCTAAGTTTAGACTTAGGAACCCATTAAAAATATTAATTATTTTAGTAACTCCTCATCCGGGTGGAATTTATCCAAATGATTTTTGGGTCTTCGAGATCTCATATGTTCTAGCCTCTCCAAAACAATTTGGAGCAAGACAACATCCGATGCTACCCAAAATCAACATAACTCATTAGCAGGGTGACCACAATGGATCTAGGAGTTATATGGGGCAAGGAGGATAGAATAGAAGCTGTCACAACTAAAAATAATTTCTTCATCCTTGAAGAGAAACCAATTTAGGATAAAAATGGAGTTATAAGGGAGAGCCTACCTTACCCATGGGATGAAATGGCCTATCACATCCTAAATACATATCATGTGAGGGGAGGCTCAGTGTTGTTTGTGCCTACTAGTTTAGGCTACTTTATAAGACAAGGTTCCAGACTGAATTTCCTATCATGAGCAAAATTAGGATTCCCCACTTCCTTCTTCATTACATAGTGGAAATGAGCCAAAGGGTGAGGGGAGGGAAGCATTAATACATTTCTCATCATGGGCTCACAAGACTCATTGTCATGGGTGTTTTGAGTCATATCAAGAACCATGTGCCATGGAAAAACTTTGTAGACATGGACAGGGAGGCCTTCATTGAAACTCAAGCCCAAACTCTTCTATAACATGAAGATACCACAAAACATAGCTCTGATAAAGAGGAGATCATAGGAGATAAGGGGGAAGAAAAGGGAGAAGAATTTAAAGAGGAACAAGAAGAGAAAAAACCAGAGACATAGAAAGAAACTCTTGGGGAACCTTCTAGGCCTCAAAAGAAGAGAAAATAAGAACAAGAAGTGAGCTGTTTAGAAGGCAACACTGAAGAAGAGGTGGCTGACACCTTGGTAGCCCTTAGCATCCCTACCAAGATCAAAGGGAGGTAGCCCAAGCAAGGTCCCTTGTATTTCAAAAGGAGAAGGAGTACTAGACTCAAACAAGGGAAACCTCAACCTCCCACAACTATCCCAATCACCATTGAAGGATCAACCAATCACCAAAAGAGAGAGCTAGAGAAGGGTAAAAAGTGAATTGAAGAAGTGACCTCCCTCACATCTAAATGAAATCAACCCCAAACCTCACTAAAAATTCCCAATACCACAGGACCTAAGATGAGACAACTACAAGAATAAATTGCTATGCTACAAGAAAGCATGACAATGGTATAGGAAGAAGAGAAGCTCCTATAAGATAGAAAAGCAGTGCTACAAGAAAGTAGCAACACCTTAGGAGGGAGGAGAAGGACCCCAGGAGCTACGAGAGCCTAATCATCTACCAAATCTTGGGTGAGTCAATAAATTCTATGAGAAAGGAAAAATCATTACCACCAAGTTTGCAGTCCCTATCCTACTTGAGCTAGAAAAGAAAGAGGTTGAACCCGCTAATGGATGAAAATTTCTAAATCTAAGGGAGTTAAAGAAGTGTGCCTCATGGAAGAGGAAACAAAGAAGGTGGGTGAAGAAATGAATAATTTGAGGTTGAGAGAGACAACCACGAGGGAAAAAATACAAATGGAAAACCAAATATTAAAAGAGTAGCTGCAAGAGAAAGGAGGGCAAATTACCACCATGGAAAGCTTGGCCATGGAGGCCACCCAATGCAGAAATACCACAAAAACATATGCCATGTTCCTCAAAGAGTAGTGGCTTCAATTAAAATCAAAATTCTAGCACAACATGGTTCACTTCCCTTCCAACACTATAAACATTTTATTGAATTGTTTTATAAGGATATTGTGGACAACATAGCTAAAATGGTAGAGTTTTACATGTACAACCTCATATTGAATGACATGAACTTATAGGATCCAAATTCTAGGATGGGGGATGTGTAGCTGATGGTGTTAGGGTCCAACCCTAACCCATTTATTTATGTAATAAGCCTAATGGGCCGAGTCAAAGTCATATTTAGTTAGAAAGTCAATAAAGCCCATATTAATAATTGCAGGTGGTCCACAATAGATAAAAGAGACTACAAATAGTTGTAAACGGTCCATAATTAATAAATAAAGTGGTTAACTCGTGTTATGCAAGGGACCACTAGTAGTTAGGGTTGTGGATGTCATTTAGCTATAAATAGTCTTCATTGGTAAGGGAAATATCATTGAGTCTTATTTGTAATTGAGCTCTTCTCTATTGGAGGTTGCCCCCTCAAAGAAATAAAATATTTTGTAGTTTTTCTCATTTCATGTGATAATTTTGTGTTTTGGGATATATTTCTTCGTATTTTTGGCATTCTAGATTTCTTGCATGTCAAGAGCATAACAAGTGGTATTAGAGCACTTTACAAGGCCAGTTGTACCTCCAATCTTCGTAGATTTTTTTAGGATAGAGACATTTCCCAACGTCTTTAAACCATGAAATCTGTCGTTAAGCGCATAAACCTACGGATTTGGGGAGGCATGCACATAGGAACTACAAGAGGCGGTCATGCTTGTTGGACTCCCTTGTAACCCCTCTGGGTACCCCTTCGAGTAGTAGCACATTAGACAAAACCACACACAGATTGCACTTCCACATACCCTTGGGTATATCGGAAGCCCCCTAGGCTCACCTGAAACCCAACCTTAGATAAGTTGTCATTCGTCTTACTGCTATAGTACATGAGAACAACACTCCGGGAGATTACTTGCACGTACAATAGGGTAGTTGGGTAGTACGACTAAGGATACGATCGATCCTCCTTAGTTAGCGCTCTACAATATTGGGTCAAGTACTATTGTTGGGACCCCTACGTATATTGCGATCTGTAGCACCTGACACTTCTTTGTGACCATAGTTCCCTCTGCTATATGTAGATCGTTGTCTACCTTATCTTCCAGATTAGATCCAACAGTTGGGGTTCTGTCGCTGCCGTACAACTCTGATTCAACAATTTGTATTTTCCTAGTACAGATTAAATTATTTGTGCAATGTGGGTTTTGGCTGCCATAATCGAAATTAGATTGTCATAGCATAGTCAGTAGGACCAAGACCTTGGGGTTTATGTCACTACAGTCCAGGCCCGATTTTCACAGGTAATTAGGAAGGATACAACTTTCTAAAATTCGGCCACTACAATATGGACAAATAGGGAGTAAAACTCCTTTCAGAGTATATTAAAAAAAATTGAGACCATATCAGGATGCTTGCTAGAGACTTAGCCCATAATCTTCATGACAAAGAGTCAGTCGCAGTGGTACCATTCACTTGTAAGCCCCAATTTTCTGGCAGTCCCAATATATATATATATATATATTTCTCGATGTGACTTAAAGTGACCCAATCCATTAGACTCCTGATCTCACCCTCTCTCCAAGAAGACTAATCTTAAGCAATTGACCGAGGTGGTGTATGCTAGGTACCAAATCTCAAGTTATGGCTTTTGAGAGGGTCAAATGCCTTGAAAAAATGTTCGAATAATTTTGGGACAAGATCGACAATATTACCAAAAAATGCTCATGACTAATAGATCTTATAAAAAAGTCTCATTAGGAGGAGCCTAGTGTTGATGCACACGTAGAAGGAGAATCCAACCATCACATTCACTTCCATGGAAATCACCACAATTCTAACCACGAGACACCCAAGTTGGACATATACAAATTTGATGGCTCTAACCTTGTATTATGGGTAGCACAAATGGAACAATATTTCTCCTCTAATGATATCTGCTAAGATGAAACAAAACTACATGTGGGAGCCCTTTACTTGGACCAAGAGAATTGGAAATGGTGGCAGTGGCATAAGAAATGTTATCCAGGGAGAGCGACTTGGAACATGTACTCAAAAGTCATATGTGATCACTTTGACCGGGAATCTAATTTTTTGGGTTGTCTCACTAAGCTCTAGAAAAATGGTACAGTAAAGGACTACATTGCAACCTTTGACCAATTGGACATCAAAATTGACAATCTAGGAGATGAATTCTACTTGGAGTGTTTCATCAGTAGCCTAAAAGAAGCCATCCAAGCCCATGTTCGGATGCACCACCCAGCTACTTGGTTGGATGCATATAACAAGGCCTTAGATGTGGAAATCGCCTTAAATTCCAAGTCTAATCGTCCAAATTTCATCACCAAGGTGCATCCCACCCAGGCTCAGGGGCCCACCCAAACACTTAAGGTTCAAAAGGTGTCACCAGTAGAAATGGCCGAAAGAAGAAAACAAGTACTATGCTACTATTGCGATGAGAAGTACTCCCCTAGACATAAATGCAAGGAATCAAAATTCTTTCAAATTGATGCAACTAATAACAGGTCAATAGAGGAAGTTCCACCCCTTGAGGTGCCTGAGGAAAAAGCAGGGGCAACCCAAACCAACAATGATCTCACAACTATGCAAGATGAGTCTATTATCTCACTACATGCCTTGGCTAGCATTTCTTCGCCTCAAACTCTCAAAATCCAAGGCTTTATTAAACATGATCAATAGTGGTATTGATTGATAGTGGAAGAACTTATAAATTTATCCTTAAGAGAGTCATAGAAGTTATTTATTTCTTTGTGCAGGTGTTATCTCATTTCCAAGTCTTTCTTGTTGTTGGGCTAACCATGAATTGTGAAGGAAACTTTCAAAATATTAAGCTTCAGATGGGAGACTACCACCTAAAGACCCACATGCTTTCTATTGAAATGGGTGGTTCCAACATTGTCTTGGGTGCTGAATGACTTCGCGAACTGGGTCCTATCACAATAGATTTCCAAGATTTATATATGGGATTTAAGCAGAGTGACCACATTCATACATTAAGGGGACTCGAGGAAGGTGCTCCTACTGTCATCAACTCACATCGAATGGAGGATCTCTTTGAAAAGGGCCAGCATGGAGTAGTCGCCCAATTTAATGCAATCTAGGCCATTGAATCCACTACTCATATTCATACTGAGATGCAATAGGTATTAGATTTCCACCAACGGGTCTTTGACAAACCTAAAGAGCTTCCACCCTCTAGGGGTGAACATGATCATAGAATTCCTTTGGTCCCAAGTGCCCAACTGCCTAATGTCCACCCATATCAATATCCTTTTTCCCAAAATAATGAAATTGAAAAAATCATCAAGGAACTCCTTGAAGCCAATGTTATTCGCCCCAACATCATTCCTTATTCATCTCGAGAAGTCATAGTTCTAAAGAAATATGGAGAATGACACATGTGTCCAGACTTTCGGGCCCCAACAAACTCACTATCAAGGAAAAATTTCCTATTCTGGTTGTTGATGATATGCTTGATGAACTGCATGGTGCTCAATCTTTTACTAATCTAGACCTCCTCTCAAGCTATCACCAAATACACATGAAGGAAGTCGACATTCCCAAGGTTGCCTTCCGAACTCATGAAGGTCATTATGAATTCCTATTCCTGCCATTTGTTCTCTATAATGCTCCATCTACTTTTCAAAGCCTCATGAACCACCTACTGAAACCATATCTCTAAAAATTTGTCCTAGTCTTCTTCGATGACATTCTCATCTACAACATAACTTGGGACAAACATCTTCAGCATGTAGACTAGATATTTCAATTGCTTCGAGATCACAAATTATTTGTCATAATATCCAAGTGCTCTTTTGGTGTTGAATAAGTCAAGTATTTGGGACACATTATGGATCTCGAAGGAGTGAGGGTTGATTTTCAAAAAAAGATTTAGGAAATGCAATATTGGCCCCAAGCAAAAACCTTGAAGAGTTTGAGGGGATTCTTGGGTCTCACTGGCTACTATGAAAATTTGTCCACAATTATGGTCGCATTTCTAGACCCCTCACTAATATTCTCAAGAAAAATTTATTTCTCTAGACTGATGCAGCTCAACAGGCCTTCTTGGGTCTCAAATAGGCCATGTGCTTCACTCTCGTATTGGCCCTACCAGACTTCACCAAATATTTTGTGATTGAATTTGATGCTTCTGATACAAGTATTGGCGTTGTATTAATATAGGAAGGCAGACCATTGGATATTACTAGCCAACAAATCTGTGGAAAACATTGGGGTCAATCTATTTATGAGAAAGAAATGATGGACATCTTAAATGCAGTAGATACCTCGCGACCATACTTGTTGGGGCAACATTTCCAAATCCGCACAGACCATCAAAGCTTAAATTTTTTTATGGAGCAACGTCTATCATCGCCACAACAAAATAAATGGCTTGTTGAAATGCTAGGATATGATTATGAGATAATTTACAAGAAAGGACGTGACAATGTAGTGCATGATGCTTTATCACACCAATTTGAGGATGAGAGAACCTTTCTATCAATCTCTCTATGCATACCAGATTGGATTGAGGAGGCCCGCAAGGAATGGTTCTCCCACCCCTCATTAATGACTTAAGAGGAGATCCTAATTCCTCAACCGAATACTATTGGAAGGATGAGATTCTTCGCTACAAGGATCGAGTAGTTATATCACCAAAATCCACCTTGAAAACCTATATCTTGGATGAGATGCACTCGTCTCTAGTTGCAGGACATTAAAGCTTTCAAAAGACTTATGCTTGTGCATGTTGTTCTTTCTTTTGGATTTCCATGCAAAATGAAATTCTTACTTTTGTAGTTGAATGTGATGTCTGCCAATGCAATAAGGGGGAAACAATCATGTTACTTGGAACCTTACAAACATTTCCACTCACTGCCTCTGTCTGGATGGATGTTTGCACAGATTTCATCATTGGTCTCCCAAAGTCAAGAAATAAATTAGTCATCATAGTGCTTGTGGACAAACTTCCTAAATATGCTCATTTTTACACTTTACCAACCCACTAGATCTTCAAACTACATGGCATGTCAACTTCCATTGTGTCTGATTGCGGCTCCACTTTCACCATAAAATTTTAGCAAGAAATTTTCAAGCTACAAGGCATGCAACTCCAACTAAGTATCACATATCATCACCAACTGATGGTCAAACAGAAGCAATAAACAAATTTTTGGAGACATATCTGAGGTACTTCACTTCAAAAAATCAACTTCAATGGGTACAGTGGCTACATTTAGCTGAATGGTGGTATAATACTAACTATCATGAAGCCACCAAGATGACTCCATATGAGGCAGTTTATGGCCAACTGCCACCTTCACCTATTTCTTATATCCTTGGACGTTCTAAAGTATAGGTAGATGATAAACTCCTACAGAACCATGCCACCATGATATATTATCTCAAAGGTAATCTACATTAAGCTCAGAGCCGAATGAAGCAACAAGCAGACCAACATCATTCTAGGTGCACATTTCAATAAGGGGATTAGGTATTCTTATGACTCCAACCATATAAGCGAACATATCTCAAAGAAATGGGCTACCAGAAACTAACACCAAAATTCTATGGAACGTATCATATACTTCGACGCATAGGAGTAGTCACCTACAAACTAGCCTTTCCACCTACTTCGAAAATTCATCCAGCCTTCCATGTATCATGCCTCGAGAAAGTGGTGGGTAACAATTGCAGAGTTCAAACAAGTCTACCTGAATTGGGTGAGAAAGTCTCACTTTGGCTCCGACCAGAATAGGCCCTTGATACTCATGAAAGACACATCCGCGATCACATAATCAAGGAAGTCCTCATCAAGTGGAAAGACACCTCTCCAGAAGATGTGACTTGGGAACTAGCCACTATTCTTCAGGAGTATCTGCAGCTTTAGTCTTGAGGACAAGGTTGATTTTTATGGGGGAGGGCATGTTAGGGTCCAACCCTAACCCCTTTATTTATGTAATAATACCAATGGGTCGAGTCAAATTCATAGTTAGTTAGAGAGTTAATAAAGTTCATATTAAATTGTAAGTTATTGACCCACATTAGAGAAAAGGGACCGCATTTAGTTGTAAATGGGCCATAGTTAATAAATAAAGTGGTTAACCTGTGTTATGCAAGGGGCTACTAGTAGTTAGGGTTTTAGATGTCATTTACTATAAATATTCTTTGTGGGTAAGGGAAATATCATCGAGTCTTATTTGTAATTGAGCTCTGCTCTACTGGAGGTTCCCCCCTCAAAGAGGCAAGTGAACATTGAATCTGTTTTTGAGTAATAAAATCATTTGCATTTTTTTCTCATTTCATGTGATAATTCTATGTTTTGGGCTATATTTCTTCGTATTTATGGTATTTAGGATTTCTCTCATTTCAAGAGCATAACAGATGGCACTAGCCTCTTTCTTGACCCATGAGGACGTTCTTCAAAATGATGATATCCAAATAGACAAATGAGCCCCTATGGGTCAAAGAAGAGTTTAGGGCTTCTTACCTTGTCATCAACAACCACATGATCATCTCTGAGGATCCCAAATTGGCACTACTTTACATAGAGAGACAAAAGCAAGCCATTTAGCACTCTAAGGATATATTTAGGATGCTAAGGACCGAGGGCTTGTAGGCTTTTTAGAGAAGATAACATTATTTACCCCATATCTTACAAATAAAAGAGTACCACTGTACAAAGAGATTGAGGAATGCCTTGGAGAAGACACCCTCTTATAAGAGGATAATTCAAAAACTGAAGGCCAAATGGATTGGGCCCAAGTTCAACCATGCTTTGTTGCTAGGGTTGTAGGAGAGAAAGGTTCAAATTGAAGAGCAAAAAGAGTGGGTAGAAATAGAGAGAAGTGCAGGGTTCCACCATCAAGAGGGCACCCCTTCGAGATACCTTGGGATGTTAGGTCAGTCACCAGGGCTACACATGAGATGGAACTAAACGAATGAGTTTCTTATAGGGTGAGAAACACCTTTAGTAGGGGGTTGATGATGGGCCTCACTAATAGGTATATAATAAGGCCCATTTATCCATCCTTCAACACATAATTACCTCTTTCCTCACATTTGATAGCATATTTTTTATTATAATGTGTTTTAGGAGGACTAAAGGATGTTTATCATATTTTGTGGCTTAACATGGTTAATGTGCGGGAAGAGAGTGCCTTTACTATGCAGAGATACATCAGAGGCATATGGAGAAGGCATAGAAGGATTTTCCCCTACATTTACTTACCTACAACTTGACTATATCCCTGTATTTACTCACGCATAGTTCGAGGATCCATTAACAGTTGATGAACTCAAGGACTGTGAGAATCTCAGGGAGCTAGATCCACCTTTTTAGGGGTTTTGGAGGGAAGCAACCTTCTTTCCAGGGAGGCTTCCCATCAATCATTTTTGTATAAATAAGGAAGCCAAAGGGCTCAATAGGATTCAAACTTTTGGAGAAGATAGAGACTACTAAGAGCTAGGAGCTCGAACTTGTCATTTTCATTCCTTTATCATGTACTTGAGCACTATTTTATGTTAATGAGAAATATTTTTTTTTTATCTTAAATCTGAGTTTGCTTTAGAGGGTTGAGACCCTTTGGGTTAGGACCCATATGCATGCATTTTATTCATGCATTTTCTTTCCTTCTTAAGGATTTGTTTACGAAAAATTATTTATGCAGGTCTATCAATCACCTCTCTTGTGGGAAGTGTGGTTAGAGACATTGTGTTGGCAAGCCAAAAATATATAGTTACTTTTTTTTGCAGATGTTAGATCCCAGATCAGTCTTCTTTTCACATCTCTATTTTCTACAAATTAGTGATTGGTTTAACAATTTTCTTTAAGCATAGGAAGCATAGTATCTTGTGGATATAGGTCTTGTGTAGACTACAAGATAGGTTTCCTTTTAATGTATTAGTCAAGTCTCAAATAAAATTCAACTCATCCTTTCTTTATCATTTCATATTTATACAATTTGCATAGTTAACATTCTCTAGTTATTTGGCAAGTTTGTGTAACTTTTGTGGTGTGTAGGTACTATTGTTTATTTGCAAGGTTATCACTATCAAATACACTTATCCCCCTACCTCTAACTCTTTCCCTTCTACCTCAACAAATCCTTCGAAACACTCTTCACCGAGAGTACATTTATGGTTTGTTGAAGGTCAATGTGTGCATTGTTACTTGTGTAAGATGGGCCGCTGGAGGATACTAAATTCGAATGTCTCATACAACCTTCTTTTACCTTCCATTACAATATCCATCCTTTATATTTCCTTTTTATCCATCATAATTATCACAAATTCAATCTTGTAGCAAAATACAACAATCCTGTAGCATCCTATAACACCGTGTAGAAACCCCCCAAACTTAACCAGTATTGTCCTTAAAGCTTGATTTTTTCCTCCTAGCCATGAATAATGTCTCTTAGAATCTAAAACCATGATTGATTAAGAAGAAAGACCACTTACGACTTGCCTTTCTACCACTGCAACAAATTTTGGTAATTAGGGTTAGTAGACAAGTTCATGAATTGAATAACATAGTGATTATTGCCATGATTACATTATGAAGCACCTAATGAACTCTATTGCTAGGATATAATCTCTCTTGAATGTAGTGAGTAAAGGTTGATTTCATGCTCTTTACCTTTAAGTTGTTGGTATGGGTACATGGTTCCTAATAGGTATTGTGTATGATATGCATATGTGCCACCAACACACCCTATAGGCTACTCCCCACTCGAGAGGGGGGTACCATCGGCTATGGCTCAAGTGACAGTTGAGGATGAGGATGAGGAAATACGGGAGTTCACACGTAATTTCAAGGGATTAACATTAGGAGTTACACCAAGGAGTGTTGCAGATACCACTCGACACTGGCAAAGGCACACCATGGGAGTCACTTCAGTCTATTGTCAAAGCCTTCTTCGTCACATCCTAAATGTGGTTTTATGTTATCATGAGCATCACTGAGTGGATACATTAGTATCTATATGGATATGTGGTTTTGATAGATCTACCTATGTATGACATGTAGCCAGGGCCTCTAATGCCCAAATTTTGAACCATGTACCCAAATTTTATATATATAATAAAATAACAACCTCTATGTGTTTCTAGTTAAATGATATATACGTACAATGAATGTGTACTTTATCATGTGCATGATTAAAATTATTGATGTGATAAATGCCAATATAATACATAATTAGCTAATGAATCAAACAACATGTTTTGATCTCGAGGAATATGAACATAATAATTGTAATCAAATAAATGTTCCAAGATACATACCCTCAAAAATAGCATAGGATAGTAGAGTTCCTTATATAATAGAGACGATTGAGCTGAGACATTATGAGCTGAGAGTCAATATGAACAACTAAGTGGTGTATGCCAAAGTGACTAGCCTCGGCCAAAATCTCAATGACAAAACTATATTCAACCACACTATTGGTACCTAGGCAAAGAAAAATAACCCCAAAACTGACAAGCTTGTCAGTGGGTGAAAATATGACCCAAATGGCAAAAGAAACATTTCGAGTGTAATGGCTTGCACCATATGCAAAGTCTCTATAGGGAAGTGAGGGTGTCGACATATTTTCATCAAATACCAGACACACGAATCACACAAAAAATGTGGGAAAAACTATGACAAGCAAAGAAATGTATCACACTCACACACACCTATATATAGTATGTACAAGTGATCAAGAGAAGAAATTGATGAGCCTCAGTATTGTAGCAAGAATTCTGCAACTCCTAAGGCTACCAACTTTACTTTATCGACCCAAGGTTTCGTACAACCTTGAAGGTGAGAGTGCTATATACACAACAGATGCATCATTATACTCATGTCACTTCTCAACTAGGGTGCTTGACCATTAGGGTTCCAAACCAATCCGCTGTTGACTAAATGAGTCTGACTACTGACAGTGAACATAAAGTTAGTTCTAAGGCAGGAAAGTAAATGCTTGTCTATTCAGGAAATGAAAGCTGCCAAACGATAAATTCTATGTAATGCCATAAATCATCTAGCTATGGAATGATACAAATCACTTTGCATAAAGGAAATTATGCTAAGCTTACAATTGATCATCTAACTATTAGGACTACTTAGAAATTGAAAGTTACTCTATCATTTCAAAAATCACACATGCATAAATTTACTATGTCATTTACATCTGCAAAAAGAAGAGTCTTAAAGTGCTAACTTCTAAATATAAATTCCAATGTTATCTTCTCTTGTAGGAGGGAAAGGAATGGGAAGGTTGGTCTAGGTGGCATTCATGGGCATGGAATCCAAGACTAGGCTGTCCTAACATTTCTAGTCAAAACATGGTCAAAATAGGCTGCTACAGGAATCTACTACACAGTGTCCTAATCTGCTACAAGATGTCTTGAATTGCTACAGGAAGTTAGCTGAAGGGTTTTGGAGGGAAATACTAGTGAGATGAGCTGTAGGAAGGGTGTATGACAACTGTAGAAGGTGTAGGCAAGATGCACATTTCCCAAGGCTAATCCCAACACTCCAAGGAGGTTGGATTTGCATAAGGTGGCTTCTCACAGTGGCTAGAAAACAGAGGGTCTGCTAAGGGCTAGTATGCCTCAACAGAAGGTGGAGAAGACTTAGTTGAAGCTGATTGGAAGAGTCCCTTCCTACGAATCAACAATCCCTGCAACAAAACCTGTTTCTATTTTCATTTATGCATCACTACATGTCCACATGGATAATATGAATTGAATTTGAGGAAGTTGATCTATATATTGTTACGGACTGGATATATGATATGGACTGCTTTTTAAGCTACAACAAACTTAATAAAACTAGATAACAACTGTAGGTGCTTCCAAGAAATCATAAACAATGATCTAGCTAAGAATGAAACCTAACCTATGCAATGATCTGCAAAAGACAACTCTATTTTTTAGGTTGTGAGCATGGGGTCACCTAGTCATGACCCCATGAGGGAGATGATGTAGGGGCCACTATCACCAGCTTCTCTGGTATAATTTCTCCACTAAACTGCAACACTAATCTACCTCTTCAAACTAATAGAAACAAGGTTGAACAGTAATTTAAGTAATTGTTAAGCTAATAATAAAATAACATAAATAACTTCAGCAACTAACTATCATTCTAAGCTAAGAATACAACTACGAAAAGAGAAACTTCTGCTGCTAGGATTGGGTCCTAACCCAAGAGCTTTAGCCCTCTGAGTCAAATCAGTGCTAGATCGAAACATAATTTCTCATTATCATAAAAATGTCAAGTACATCATAACAATAACAATAAAAATGTTTTGCCCACGGGGCTTTGGATTGACGGTGAATGGGTGTGATGTTAAGGCACTCCTTGCGATAGGTCACCAGTTCAAATCCCCCATGGGTACTTAGGTTAGTCTTAACGTAGAAAAAAAAAACCAATCAAAATGTTTTAGCTAAAAAATGGCCTCTTGGCTACAACAAAAAATCGAATCCTAAGTCCCTTGGCTCTCTTATTTATACAAAATTGTAGCTACCAACAACTCCTTAGAAAATAGGGATACTTGGATCCCTAACTCGAGAATAAATTTTTCTTGACTATCACTAGCTTAGTTGTCAATGAGCTAGTGGCCTCTATGACATCCCAGGCTTCTTTGGATGGTGTCTCTTCTTGAGGATAGAACCCTGCATTTTTCTCTATCTCTTACCACTACTTTCTTTCCTCTACTTCCTTCCTACCTTCCAACAAACCCAACAACAAAGGTGGACTGAGCTTTAGTCCAATCCAATTGATCTTAAATCTTTGCATGGCCTTCTTATATAGGTTTTTCCTTTCCAATGCATTTCTAATCTCTCAGGAGAGTGGTACTCCCTGATCCAGAGACTGTGTGGCAGGTTATTCCATCTCCTTTGGCATGCTTATTGGCTCTCAATCCCAATAATATTAAATTGTTCTCAAAACGGAAGATGGCTTGTTCTTGGGTAGCTAGGTATCTTAGTGCAAGTTGAGCATCATTGGAAATGATGTTGTGGTTACTAATAACAACCATGGAAATTTTTTTTTTTCTCTAATGTAGAGGGGCTCTATTTCCTCTTTTTCTACTATTCTCTTCACTTCCTCAACTCTGGCCTCCTCATGACTCATCCATGATGCAAGGGCCATCAACTGCAACTCCCCCAACTTCGCATTGGGGTCCCACATATTCAATTTTGTCAATCGAAGGTTGTGTAGGTAGAATTCAAATATTTGACCTTGTCTTCAAGAGTGTTCTTGTCACATAACTCGATGAATTGGCTAAATATTGGAATGACATGGTCCCTTGTTGTGCCAATGTCTTGATTTGAAACTACATCCATTGATCTTTGAGGTATATTCCATATGATTTGGATGATAGCTTGCATTGAAGTGCCTCCATGGAGAGACTTTCCATGGTGGCCAATCGGCTTTCCCTTTCTTCCAAGTTCCTCCTCAACCATGTGTTTTTAGCCTGCAATTGTGTTCTTATGGTGTGTTCTTTATCTCTCAATTCACTCAACTCCCTACCCATCTCTAGGCATTTTTCTTCCATATGGCCCACATATTCTACTTTCTTTGACTTAGAAATTTTCATCCAATGATGTGTCCTTTCCCTTTCCTTTTCAAGCTAAAAAAAGAGAGATTGCAAATTTATATGGTATTACTCAGCCTCCCTTAATGAACTTGTAGTAGGAGCTTAGATTTGGCTCTGGGCTAGGCTCCTGCAACTCTGGAAAATCTCCCTGAAACGCATTTGGAGAAGATGCCCCCTCCTATACCTGTGGGGTTTCTTCCTTGCCTTCTTTTTGCCCGTGTTTTCCTTCCTGTAGCTCTTTCTGTCTTTCCTGTAGCACTGAAAATGTTTCCTATAGCACTGTTTGGGGATCCTTTAGTAGGCCCTTTCCTTTCTGTTGGAGGGTCACAGGTGCCTTGGTTTGCTTAGATGATGTCGACCTAGTGATAGGCTTCCTCACATAACTGATGGTAGCCTTTGGGGTTGCTTGCAGTGATGTGCCTTCCTCAACCTTCATTATGAGGGAACCTAGATCCTCTTGCCTGCTTGGAGACTATTCAATTATGATGGTAGTGTTTTTAGGTGTTTGTGGGTTTGCCTACTTGATCATGGTGCTTCTACTTGTTCTAAAATAGAGGGGAGTCTGCCTCTACCTTTTCCTCTTGGACTTGAAGGGTGTGCTCAAGGCTTCCAAGGCAACATCTGCCTGCTTTTTCAGTGGGTTCAAAGGAAAATCTTGGAGATATCTCCCCTTCTACAATATTTTTCTCAAGGCTAGTCTCTGCCCTCTGTTGTTGCTCTTCTTCTTTTTCTTCTTCTTGTTCTTTTGTTTTGTTTGTCTCTACTTCTTCTTCATCTTCTTCCTCTTCAGCACTAGAGGTATGGATCCCACCATGTTCAAGGGCTTGGGCTTCAAGGAAGGCTTGTCTATCCATGTCCCTAAATGTGGACCAGAGAAAAAAATTCTCAATTGGCATAAGGCATCTTCCATTATTAGCTTGAAGAGACCACGGTGTGCTAACTGCTGGTGCTTCCATTCTTTCACCTTTTCACTCATGTCTACAATGGATTGTAAAAGGAAATAAGGCACAACGAACCTCTAGCTTTTGGGTACTCTGTCTCTGAATCTCAACTCATGGAGGAATCTTAATTGGTAGCCATAGACTACACTTAATCTCCCTTCATAAGGAATATACTTAAGGATGTGGAAGCTCACCTCATCACAGGGATAGGGAAGGCTCTCCCTTCTGAACCCATTTTTATCTTCAATTTGTTGTTCATCATTTAGGAAGAAATTTTTCTTAGAAAAAGTGTTGCTAGCCTTGTCCTCTTTTCTCCATTGTATCCCTAAAGGAAGTGTGGTCACTCTGTTGATCACATCTAGGTTGATTGTAATGGACAACCCTCTCACCATAGTGGTAGCACTTGTTCTTACTGGAGGGTTTAATTCCATGGAAAATTTATAGGCTATCCCATCATCGTATCCTCGACGACAATGCCAAAAAGTGATGAGCCATAGTATTGCAACAAGGATGTTGCAACTCTTAAGGCTACCAACTTTACTTTATCAACATGGGGTTTTGTACAAACTTGGAGATGAAAGTGCTATATACACAACAAATGCATCATTCTACTCATGTCACTTCTCAACTGGGGCGCTTGACCCTTAGGGTTCTAGACTAGTCCCCTATTGACTAAAAGTAGTTTGGCTACTGATAGTGAATATAAAGCTAGTTATAATGCAGGAAAGTAAATGCTTGTCTATTCATGAAATGAAAGCTGCAAAATTGTAAATGCTAAGTAATTCCATAAATCATCTAGTTATGGAATGACACAAATCACTTTGCAGAAAGGAAAATATGCTAATCTTGCAATTGAGAGGAAATTATGCTAATCTGTTCTTACAAGAGGGAAATAAATGGGAAGTTTGGTCTAGGTGGCATTCACTGGCATGGAATCCAAGATGAGGGGTTAATTTACTCCTATACTAGGCTATCCTATCATTTCTAGTCAAAACAAGGTCAAAACAAGCTGCTACACGAAACTGTTATAGGATGCCATAATCTACTACAAGATGTCTTGAACTGCTACAGGAAGTTAGCTGAAGGGTTTTGGAGGGAAATACTAGTGGGATGAGGTGTTGGAAGGGTGTATGACAACTGCAGTAGGTGTAGGGAAGGTGCACATTGCTCAAGGCTAAGCCCATCAACTCCAAGGAGGCTGTATTTTCCTAAGGCAGTTGCTCATGGTGGCTGGAAAAAAAAGGGTCGAACAAAGGGATAATATGCCTCAGCAGAAGGTGGAGAAGACTTAGGTGAAGCTAGTTGGATGAGTATCTTCCTACAAATCAATAATCCTTGCAAAAAAACCTGTTTCTCTTTTCATTTATGCATCACTACATGTCCACATGGAAAAAATGAATTGAATTTGAAGAAGTTGATCTATCTATTGATAAGGACTAGATCTATGATATGGACTACTTTTTAAGCTACAACAAACTTAAAAAAATAAAATAACAACTGCGAGTGCTTCCAAGAAATCATAATTAGTCATCTAGCTAAGAATGAAACCTAACCTATGCAATGATCAAAAGACAACTTTGTTTTTGGGGCTATGAGAGTGGGGTTGCCTAGTCATGATCCCATGAGGGAGATGATGTAGGGGTTACCATCACTAGCTTTTCTGGTATAATTTCTCCCCTAGACTACAACACTAATATACCTCTTCAAACTAATGGAAACAAGGTTGAACAACAATTTAAGTATTTGATAAGCCAATCAGAAAAAAACAACAATACCTTCAACAACTAACTATCATTCTAAGCTAATAATATAACTACAAAAAGAGGAAATTCTACCGCTACGGTTGGGCCCCAACCCAAGAGATTCTTCCATCTGATTCAACTTAGTGCTGGATCAAAACAAAATTTATCATTGTCATAAAAATGTCAAGTACATCATAACAATAACAGTCAAAATGTTTTAGCTAAAAATGGCCTCTTGGCTACAACAAAAAATTGAATCCTAATGAGTCCTTTGGCTCTCTTATTTATACAAAACTAGAGCTACCAACAGCTTCCTATAAAATAGGGATAATTGGCTCCCTAACTTGAGAATAACGTTTCCTTGACTGTCACTGGCTTGGTTGCCAATGAACTTGATTTGCTTGGATACCAGTGACACCAAGCTGATGAGATACGGTGGAGGAATATTCAAATGATTTGAGGAGTTAAGAAGGGAGACGAACTCCTAAAATCTCTCTTGCTTGTTTACTCAAAATTCTTGCACTTAAGTCAACCCAAACCTGCTCCAATTTTTTCTTTTAACACACATTAGGCCACATGACATAGTAACTCACCTTTACTCTTCCCACTAAGAAAACTATAACAAAATATGTAAATAAATGTGAGAAAAGTCAATTTGATAAACTAGAGAGTGGAATTATGACCCATATATTTTACCTATTTATGAGCCTCATCATCACCCCCTACTGAAATTGTTTCTCATCTTCTAAGAAACCTAGTCGTCTATATCCATATCTTTCATAATGCTAGTGGCCTCTCTGACATCTTAGGCTTCTGTGGATGGTGTCTCTTCTTAAGGGTAGAACCTTGCATTTTTCTCTATCTCTTCCCACTATTTTCTTTCCTCTTCTTCCTTCTTACCTTCCAGGAAACCCAAAAAACAAAGGTGGACTAAGATTTAGTCCAATCCAATTGATCTTCATTCTTTGCATGGCCTTCTTATACAAGGTTGTCCTTTCCAATGCATTTCTCAATATCTTAGGAGAGTGGTACTCCCTGATCTGGAGACTGTGTGGTAGGTTATTCCATCTCCTTTGACATGTTTGTTGGATTTCAATCCCCAATAATCTTAAAGTGTTCTCAAAATGGGAGATGGCTTGTTCTTGGGTAACTAGGTATCTTGGTGCAAGTTAAGCATAATTGGAAATGATGATGTGGGTAATAATAACAGTTATGGAATTTATTTGTTTTGCTCTAATGTAGAGGGGTTCTCATTCATATTTTTCTACTATTCTATTCACTTCCTCAACTCTGGCCTCCTTGTGACTCATCCATGATACAAGGGCCATCAGCTGCAACTCCCCCAACTATGCATTTGGGTCCCACACATTCAAGTATGTTAAAGCAAGGTTGCATAGATAGAATTCAGATAATTTGTCCTTGTCTTCAAGAGTGTTCATGTCACATAGCTCGATGAATTTCCTACAATCTTGGAATGGCATGGTCCCTTGTGCCAATGTATTAATTTGAAATTGCATCCATTGATCTTTGAGGTATAGTACATATAATTCAGATGGCAGCCTGCATTGAAGTGCCTCCATGGGGATGGTTGACATGGTGGCCAATTGGCTCTCCTTTTCTTGGAACTTCCTCCTCAGCCATGTGTTTCCTTATTGCAATTGTGTTCTTATGGCCTGTTTTCTGCCTCTCAATTCACTCAACTCCTTGCCCATCTCTAGGAGTTTTTTTTTTCCATATGGCCGAAATCTTCTACATTCTTTGACTTAGAAATTTGCATCCAATTATGTGTCATTTCCCTTTCTTTTTCAAGCTCAAAAAAGAGAGCGATTGCAAATTTATGTCATATTACTCTACCTCCCTCAATAAAATTGTAGTAGGATCTCAAATTTGGTTGTGGGCTAGGCTTCTGCAACTCTAAAAATCTCCCTCAAACGTATTTAGAGAAGCTGCCCCCTCCCGTACCTGTGGGGTTGCTTCCTTGCCTTCTTTATACCCCTGTTGTCTTTCCTATAGCATTGACAATGTTTCATGTAGCACTATTTGGGGATATTGTAGCAGGCCCTTTCCTTTCTGTTGGAGGTTCACAGGTGCCTTGGCTTGCTTAGATGATGTCAACTTGGTGACATGCCTCCTGACATAAGTGATGGTAGCCTTTGGGGTTGCTTACAGTGATGTGAATTCCTCAACCTTCATTATGAGGGAATCTAGCTTCTTTTGCTTGTTTGGATATTCTTCAATTATGATGGAAGTTTTTGTTGATCTAGATTTTCATTAATTTCAATATGGAAATATTCTAGGATACTAAATGATGATCAGAAGTCATAGGGGCTATCAGAACATAAAAGAGCTATCGGAGCAGTATCAGAAGTTATAGGGGGTAGGAGTGAAGAGAAGCCATAGGAGCAATAATCCAAGACAAAGCAGATCTATCACATGTGCCAAGAGTAAGAACCATATCAAAGATATCGCATGAAATATTAGAAGCAGCAAAGAGGAACACACAGCGAAGAAAGAGCCAAAATGAGGAACACATCATCGAAGGAAGAGTGAAGAGTGTACGTAGTCATCAGAGCAACTAAATAAGAAAAGAAAGAGTACAGCTATCGGAAGAGCGGGGGTAGGAGTGTATGTGGCTGAAGGCCTGCACTAAATCCTAGCTATCGATCTCATTTTCAATGCTTACATCACAGTCAATGGTGGGGTTAAGCCTGTTGTTAACCCATGTGCTAGTTGAAGACCCGAAGGCCATAGATTTGATGACCTCATATATCCAAGGGATATTGGGTCACAAAATGATCGAACGTTAATCTCAAGAATGGACCCGAACTTTTGTAGATCAAGGATTTATAATCTTTATAGGCTCTAAAAAGGCGGTTAAGAATTGTGCAAGTTCCCCGACCGATATCGCTATGAACCATTGGATCCAGTGCACCTTGATCAAACAGTGGAGGATCAGTGATTATGTTTGTTGATCGGGTGGATCAACAACCGTCGGATTAATGATGAGATCAACGGTGGAGAATTAATCTGCTAAGACTTGGGACTAAGTGGACCTGATTGAGTTATCAGAAGAAGAAAGAAATGTAACGATGGTAAACCGCGATTGTGATTAAGGTGATGATGTGGCAGGTGGGACCACCCATTATATGTTTTTAACTATGTTGATGTATGAAGATCGATGATGTTTATAACGGAGGATAGAGTATGTTATGGGCACGACTTGTAAAAGACCTCCGGAAGTTTCCATTATGATTAAAGGAAGGACGTGGCACGTAGGATCTTCAATACAGTATTGGTGAATTCGAAGAGACAGAGGAAGCCGAAGAGAGAGTGTTATGAAACCAACTCACAAAAGGATAGAAAATATAGATCAATGCCTTAGAATTCAACCTCTTCGAGGGGGCAACCTCCTTTACATTACACAAATGAATGATTCTTTGATGATTCAAATGACAAAACCTCCTTTCTATATAT
>APFE030307170.1:42873-107661 GCA_000404065.3 Pinus taeda
CTTCATTCTGATTTGATGATATCTTGAATGAAGATCCAACTTGGTGAATTAAATTGATCCATGCAATTCATCCAGTAAGTCATCAATGATAGGAATGGGAAACTTATATTTAATAGTGATCTTGTTGAGCTCCCTATAATCCAGACACATGTGCCATGATCCATCCTTCTTGTGCACCAATACTATTGGAGTAGAGAAAGAACTTTGACTAGGTTGAATTATACCAGCCTATAGCATTTCTGCAACCATACGTTCAATTTCACTTTTTTGGGCATAGGGATATCTCTACGGCCTGATTTTTGGAGGAACACTTCCTGGAATCAGATGAATAGTGTGATCATGATCACGAATAGGTGGAAGACCTTTGGGAGTGTCAAATACCTTGGAATGATTTTCCAAGACTTTATGGAGATCTGGAGAAATAGATGATTTCGATGTGGAAACATCCAGTGAACATAATTGTGCAATTACACATCTTTGTTCCTTTTTTAGAAGCTTTGTCATACCGTTAGAGCTGATTATATTTCTCGGTTTCCCTGCAATACCCCTTAATTCAACTTCTTTTCCATCTACATAAAATTTCATGAAAATTTCTTGAAAATTAAAAGCTGTTGTACCCAAGGATTGTAGCCATTGGACTCCTAGTACAACATCAACTTCTCTTATTGGAATGGAAAGCATTGGGCTAGTCAATAGATATTCTCCCATGGATAGCTTGATATTATGGCACTTTACAGAGTAATTTATTGTTCCTCCATTTGCAACCATCACCTGACACTCTGGTGCTGGATATAGGAAGCAATTCAATTCTTTTGCTACCTTACAATGAATAAAATTGTGGGTACTTCTTGAATCAATCAACACTATTCCTTTTTCTTCTTGATTTGTCCTTCTATCTTGATAGTTTGAGGAGTGGTAATTCCTACCAGTGCATTACAAGATATGGTCGGATTTATTTCTTCTTCATCTAGGCTTTGTTCCTGGAGTATATCTTCTTCTTTTGACCTTTCTTGCTCCTTTTCTTCTTCCTCTTCACAATCTATGTAGAATAATTTCCTCTCAGCACACTTGTGACCTTTAGTGTATTTGCTATCACAACTGTAACAAAGCCTTTTGCTCTTTTTTCTTCCAATTGTTGTGGTGTCAACCTTATAGGTTGTGGAAGACTAGTGGCAACACCACTTCCGTATTTATAGATGTGAGTGGTATGCTTCCTGGTTGCCATAATTTTGCTTTCCATTTTTCTTGCTAACCTGAATGCCTTCTCTAATGAATCAGGTTCCCAAAGGTGAACATCATGTTGGATAGTATCCTTTAAAGACCCTATGAACACATCAATCCTATGCTCCTCTGGAATATCTTTTACCCTTATGTTCAATTTTTGGAACTCCTCAATGTGCTCCATTATTGAACCCTTTTGTTTGAGACTTATCAATTGGCTAAAAAAAGTGTTGCTTTTTGTATCCTCATAATGTGCTATCAATTCTTCCGTAAAAATTGCCCAAGTGATAAATTGTTTACGAGAGCAAAGCCATTGATACCATACAAACTGATTTGGTTCCAAATATAAAGTTGTCATACGTACCTTTTGTGTGTTTTGCACATTATTGAGATCGAAAAATTGCTCCATCTGTAATATCCATGTTGCGGGATCCTTGCCATCAAACTTCCTCATATCGATTTTTGGAATATGGTGGGTCTTCGATCCAACATTAGAGTTTATGAAATCATGATTAACATTTCTTTTGTTCGCATCATGAGTTTCCTTTACTACCCTTTCACCATTTGTAAGTATTTCTTGTAGAAATTTTGTCAAATCTGTCTTCAAATCTACCATGTCTCTCTTCAAATCTGTCTTCAAATCTATCTTCAAATCATCCATCTTAGCTTCCACTTCCTTTATCTTAGACTCCACACCATTTATCTTAGCTTCTGTTAGCTTTTGTGAGGGTGACATTTGTTGCACTTGGTCTTGTAATTTTGATATATCATGTAGCATTTCTTCCTCTTCTTCATCAGTCATGCTAGAGCTTTCAGGTTGCTTACTAGGTGTTTTCATTTTCTTTCCTCGGGGCATCAGTTACCGATAATAATGCTCTACTATTCCCTTTGAATTCCTTCAAAATAAATTTTCAAACCAAGCTTAAGAAAAAAATCTACACATCTTTTTTCACTTTGTAGGAGCTTGATATTGCCTCTGATGTATCTCTGTAATTTCGGATCATCCAATTTTGAAATTACGACTTGCAGTAGCCCTCTATGTCCTCTTTCCAATGCCACCATTCTGATCCAAATTGGATTCTCCAAGGAACAGTTATGCCAAATCTCCCACAGTGACCTGATTATAGACTAGTTCATTAGAGTGAACTTGTATGACATGCCACGTGTCCCTGTTTCGACCTCTGCCTCTAAAAAATATATACAAGAAACTAAAATCCATCCTCTTTCTGTACCTTCTCATGAAACTTCAATCTAATGCTCAGAGAGAAATTTATGACGATTTTCCCCAGGTCACTTGTTTGGAATGTAATTCAGAAGTCTACAAAGAGACCAACTTCCTCATATCATATCTTTACAAATGTAGTGCAAAAAGCTCTGAAATTTAGACCCAAGGTTTAGTGCGATTTTTTCTCAAATGGGTTTTTTTTTTCTCTTCTGAAACGTCGCACAAAAAAAGTTATAGTGAAAATTCCAAGATGACCTATTTGGAGCAGTGAAACCATAGAATTCAAAGCTCTGATTCCAAATGTTATGAAACCAACTCACAAAAAGATAGGAAAGATAGATCAACGCCTTAGAATTCAGCCTCTTCGAGGGGAAAACCTCCTTTACATTACACAAACGAATGATTCTTTGATGATTCAAATGGAAAAACCTCCTTTCTATATATAGGAGTCTAAGGAGTCACAATATAACCCAGCCGACCTAAATAATAATATAAAAGGCACAAAAATAACAATAGAGGTATTCTATGGGGCACAGTAATAACAATATGGGGACAATAAGGGCATAACAATATTAATAAGGGATATAACTACAATAGTAATGGGGTAATCACTAGTATTATAGGGACCTAACAGAGAGCATAGAGGAAGCTGAAAGATCAAGCAAGTGAAAAGGAAGTGAGCGAAAAGGAAGCCAAAAGATCAAGCGAGTGAAAAGGAAGTGAGCAAAAAGTAAGCCAAAGGTCAGGGGTATCAGGAATATATCATAGAGAACAAGGAAAGTTTAAAGGTTGGTGAAACTGTAAGAAACAGAGGAAGCTGAAGGTCTCGCAGAAGTGGAAGAAGCAGGAGGACAGAAGTAAGTCATAGGTCCAATGAGGTTGGGAGCAGATAATTACTACCAAACAGATCTAGACAATTTACAACAAAGGGTTGAAGCCCTTGGGGTTGGTGCCTTAGAACCGGAAGGATTGGTGTCCTGGGAGTTGGTGCTCCTAAATCTAAGGTTAGTTCCTTGACAAGACAGGGTTGGTTCTTTGGAGGTTGGAGCCTCACAAAAGATCCAAGTTGGTGCTTGGAAACTGATTGAAGCTATATATATATACATTGTACTTGATTTATTAGAAGGATTATATTAATAAAATCATTCATTCTTGTTATTTATTTCTATGTTCTAAATATAAATTATTTAACAAAAAAAATAACAATTGATAAGAAACACTGATTCACCACCTCCCCCCCCCAAGTATTTCCAACAATTAATATCAGAGCTAGGCTTCTTCATATCAGCCTAACAACTCAAAGAAGGATTCTTATTCATGATGAGAAATCAAGAAGTGTCAAGAAGACCTCCTCTAGTCAATTGCACAAATTTTGGTTTTTGGAAAAATAGAACGTCCTACTACTTAATGTCCCTTGGACCTAAAGTTTGGAATTCGGTTTTAAATGAGTACACAACTCCTTCCACTCTTCCAACAGATCAAGATGAAAGGAAAGACTACATTGCAAATGCAAAAGCTTTAAACTCCATCACTAGTGGAATCACTGATTCTGAATTTACAAAAGTCATGAATTGTAACTCGGCCAAATAAGTATGGGATAAGCTAATTAGCTTATACAATGGGGAATCCAAAGTTAAGAAGGCTAAGCTTCAAACTCATAGAAGGCAATTTGAAAGTCTAAAAATGGATGATGAAGAAGATATTGCATCATACTTTCTTCGAGTAGCTAAAGTAGTCAACTCTCTTAAAGGATTGGAATAAAACATTAAAGAAAGTATTATTGTTGAAAAGGTCTTAAGATCTCTCCCAAACAGATTTGACTCCAAAGTAAGTGCTATAGAAGAAATGAAGGATCAAGATACTCTTAAGATGGATAAACTTCATGGAATCCTCATTGCTTATGAGATGAGAAAAATATGCCCAAGTTCCAGAGATGCAGCATTCAAGGCCTTAAAATAAAAAAGGGGGAAAGAATGGAATTCCAGTAGTGATGACTCCGATGTTGAATCCGAATTGGCTCAATTTGTATGAAGATAGGAAAGGATCTAAGCTAAAAGTTGAATACCCTCTTATTTGTTTCAAATGTGGAAAAATAGGTCATTATGCTGCAAAATGTTCCCATAAGCATGATAGTGATGGTGAAGAAAATTCTAAAAGGATGCTATACAAAAACAAAGGTTCAATAAGAAGAATTTCTTCTCTAAGCAAGATGAGTTTGATGAAGATGAAATTGTATTCACAAAAAGAAATCAACTAATCAGGTCCCTCACCACAAAGGAGGTAATGAAAAATCAGATGAAGAAAATGACCATGCTGGAAGCCAAGAAGTATTATTCATGGCATTCACAAATGATGATGACTCAAAGCTAGAAGGAAATGTAGATGAATTGTTAATAAGTGCCATTGAAGAAAATGATAAATTACGAAATAAAATCTTCTCTCTCAAGGTAGAAAATGAGGAAACAAAAAGAAGGGAAGACCTCTTGAAAAATAAGCTAAAGAAAAAAGAAGAAGTTTGTGAAGAATGTGAAGCTGAAATAGTATCTCTGAGGAAGGAATTGGAGCAAGTCAAAAAGAGTTGGGAAAGCTCTCAAATTCTTGACACTATCCTAAATAATCAAAAACCTCAACATGAAAAATTTGGGATAGGTTTTAAAGGAGAATCATCAAGTACTAAGAATAATGAAAAAGCTATGTCGACATACTTTCCAGCAACACAAAAGAAGAAATATTATTTCATCAAAGGCCCATCTCAAATCCAAAGAATGAAGAGAGAGTAACTCCAAGGAAGAATGTTGATTCAAATCATGGCTATTACAACATGTAGAAAACTATCTTTTTGGGCATTGTTTTTATTGTAAAAATTTTGGTCATCATGCTAGACATTGCATGGCTCATAAGAATGAAACACCAAAATTGAAGGATCAAACAAACAAACCATATGGTCCCAAAGGGCAAGGAAAAATAAAGACCTACAACTCTTTTGATCCCTTGGCCAAATTTGATCCAATGTGCTCATTATGTAATGATAATGGACACAATGAACAAAATTGCCCCCTCAAAAGAAGAAAAGCAAAAATGAGAATCCTAACACAAATAAATGTGGCCTAGCTCTATGTGCTCACATTGATGAAAATCATTGGTTTGTGGATAGTGGGTGCTCTAAACACATGACAGGGGACAAAAGGAAGTTTGTCTCATTGAAAAACAAGGAAGGAAATGTATCCTTTGGAAGTGGATCTGCCAGAATTGATGGGAAACGAATTGTTACCCTTCTTAATGGAAAAGGAAAGGCTCAAAATGATTTGCTAATAAACAAGCTCAAACACAATCTCCTGAGTGTTAGCCAAATCTGTGATCAAGGACATAATGTTGTCTTTAGCACTAAAGATTGTGAAATAAGGAACTCTTCCTCAGGGGAACTTATGGAGAAAGGGGTTAGAACACCGGACAACATCTACATTCTAAACAAAATTCAAGAAGATAAATGTTACTTAAGTCAAATAGATGAAAGTTGGTTGTGGCACAAGCGACTTGGACATACAAGCTTTGAAAACTTGATCAATATCAGCAAGATTAATGCAGTACGAGACATCCCAAAGTTATTCAAGAAAAATCAAGGAGTATGTGGTCCATGTCAACATGGAAAGCAAACTAGAACCAACCACAAGACCAAGGAGTTTTCTACATCAAAGCCTTTGGAGATCATCCATGCTGACGTATGTGAACCAACTAGAACTCTGACACTCCAAGGAGAAAGGTACTTTGCTTTATTGTTGATGACTATACTAGAATGATGTGGGTATATTTCATAAAATATAAATTCAAAGCATTTGAGTTTTTTAAGAATCTTAAAGCTCTTGTAGAAAATGAAAAGGACTCGAAGATTAAATGTCTCAGAACAGATAGAGGGGGAGAATTCACATCAAAAGAATTTGATGAATTTTGTAAAGTACATGGAATCGAAAGAGAACTCTCTACTTCTAGAACACCCAAGCAAAATGGGGTAGTTGAAAGATGAAACCGAATAGTTCAATAAATGGCAAGAACAATGTTAATAGCAACTGACTTGCAGCCAAAATTCTGGAGAGAAGTAGTCAGAACAACTCTTTATACCTTGAATCGAACTCAACTAAGACTAAATAATGAGAAGACTCTTTATGAATTATAGAAAGGAAAACCTACTTCAGTAAAATACTTCAAGATTTTTGGAAGCAAGTGCTTCATAAAAATCAATGATGGCTCACCAGGAAAATTTGATTCTCGAGTTGATGAAGGAATATTCCTTGGATATTCTCTAAGGAGCAAAGCCTATAAGTGCTACAATAATCGAATACAGAAAATAGTATAAAGCATTGATGTGAAGATTGATGAAGACCTTCTGGAAAAAGAAATTGAATAACATGAAGTTGACCCTCTCATTGAAGAAGAACCTGAAAAAAAAATAAAAAGATCAAGAAAAACACAAGGAAAAAGAACCATCTCAAACCCCTTCAAAGATGAAGTTTCTCCAAAAAAATCACCCAGAAGAGCAGATTATTCACAATATAGATGAAGGGATGCAAACCCGAAGAAGGATGACAAGTACACCAAAGAAAAATGATGTTGCTCTTCTATCCATGATAGAACCAAAAACATTTACTCAAGCAAGGATCCTCATTGGGTAAAAACCATGGAAGAAGAAATGTGTCAAATCGAGAAGAATGAGGCATGGGAGCTGGTACCTCGTCCAAAAGATAAAAATATAATTGGAACCAAGTGGGTGTTCAAAAACAAATGAATGAAGATGGACAAATCATCATAAATAAGGCAACACTTGTTTGTAAAGGATATTCACAAATTGAAGGAATTGACTTTGAAGAAACCTTTGCACCAGTAGCTCGTGTGGAAGATATCAGGATGTTCTTGGCATTTTCTTACTCAAAAGGATTTAAAATCTATCAAATGGACGTAAAATCAGTATTTCTAAATGGGGAACTCAAGGAAGAAGTCTATATGGAGCAACCAGAAGGGTTTAATCTAGCAAAAGGAAAAGACTTTGTTTGTAAGTTGAAAAATGCATTATATGGGTTGAAACAAGCTCCTAGAGCTTGGTACACAAGATTGGATCACTATCTACAACAACAAGGCTTCAAGAAGGCGGTGGCAGGGAGTAATCTCTACATAAAGACGGATGAGGATAAGCTACTAGTCACACTTGTCTATGTGGATGATCTGAATTTTGCTAGTAATAATGATGAGATGAGTCGTGAATTTGCCCAAAATATGTCAAAAGAGTTCGAGATGTTGATGATAGGAGAGTTATCTTACTTCCTCGGACTACAAGTATCTCAAACCACGGCATGCATGTTCATTTCTCAAGCCAAATATCTTAAAGTCATACTTTAAAGATATGGGATGGAAGAATGTGCACCCATGAGCACACCTATAACCACAAATTGCAAATTAAGCAAACATGATGACTCCCCTCTGGTAGATGCAACTCATTATAGGTCAACAATTTGAGCCCTTCTATACTTAACTACTACAAGACTCAACATTATGCAAGCAGTAGGAATGGTGGGAAGAATTCAATCAACTCCTAAACAATACCATTTGTTGGTTGTAAAAAGAATTCTTAGATACTTGAAAGAAACTCCAGATTTTGGTCTTTGGTACCATAAGTGCTCAACTCTTATTGTGACTGCATACATCGATGTTGATTGGGCCGCAAGTGTCGATGATTGGAAAAGTACTAGTGAAAATGCATTCTTCCTAGGAGATTGTCTAGTATCTTGGCTCAACAAAAAACAAACATCCATATCACTCTCTACAACTGAAGCTGAGTATATCACTACCGCAAATTGTTGTACTCAAATATTATGGATGAAGGAAGCTCTGAAAGATGTCAACATAGGTACAAATCAACCAATCACCATCTATTGTGATAACAAAAGTGCTATCATCCCTAGCAAAAATCCAGTGATGCACTCAAAAACCAAACACATACCAATCAAGTATCATTTCCTTCATGAACAAGTAGCTGAACAAAACATCATCTTGGAATATATCAATACTAAGGAGCAGATAGCTGATATCTTCACAAAACCTCTTCCTTGAGAAGAATTTGAACATCTTTGTCAAAATATGGGGGTTATTTCTTTAGCATCACATTAAGTCAATTCATAAAGATGTTACATGACAGGGGGAGCAGTTTGACAGGGGGAGTCCTTATGCACTCCTTTGCCACTAATGTCAAAGGGGGAGAGAAGAAGAAGAATATTGCCATCAATGACAAAGGGGGAGATTGTTGATCTAGATTGTCATTAATGTAAATATGGCAATATTCTAGGATACTAAATGATGATCGGAAGTCATACGAGCTATCAGAGCAGAGGAGAGTTATCGGAGCAGTATCGGAAGTTATAGGGGGTAGGAGTGAAGAGAAGCCATAGGATTGACAAGCCAAGAGAAAGCAAATCTATTGCATGTGCCAAGAGTAAGAACCATATCAGAGATATCACATGAAATATCAAAAGGAGCAAAGAGGAACACGCAGCGAGGAAAGAGACAAATGAGGAACACATCATCGAAGGAAGAGTGAAGAGTGTACATAGTCATCGGAGCAAGTAAAGAAGAAAACAAAGAGTACAGCTATCGGAAGAGTGGGGGTAGGAGTGTACGTTGTTGAAGGCCCGCACTAAATCCTAGTCATCGATCTCATTTTCAATGCTTACGTCACAGTCAACGGTGGGGGTTAAGCCTATTGTTAACCCATGTGCTAGTTGAAGACCCGCAAGTTGTAGATTTGATGACCTCGTATATCGAATGAATATCGGATCACAAAATGATCGGATGTTAATCTCAAGAACGGACTCGAACTTTTATAGATCAAGGATTTATAATCCTTATGGGCTCCGAAAAGGTGGTTAAGCATTGCGCAAGTTCCCTCATCGATATCGTTATGAACCATTGGATCCAGTGCGCCTTGATCAAACGGTGGAGGATCAGTGATTGGGTTTTTTGATAGGGTGGATCAAAAATCATCGGATTAAAGATGAGATCAACGATGGATAATTAATCTGATAAGGCCTGGGACTAAGTGGACCTGATTGAGTTATCAGAAGAAGCAAGAAATGTAATGATGGTAAACTGTGATTGCGATTAAGGTGATGATGTGGCAGGTAGGACCACCCATTATATGCTTTTAACTATGTTGATGTATGAAGATCGATCATGTTGGTATTGAAGGGTAGAATATGTTATGGGCATGACTTGTAAAAGACCTTCAGAAGTTGCCATTACAATTAAATAAAGGAAGTGGCATGTAGGATCTTCAATATGGTATTGGTGAATTCGAAGAGATAGAGGAAGCCGAACAGCGAGTGCAGAGGAAGCTAAAAGATCAAGCGAGTGAAAAGGAAGCCAAAGTTCAGGGGTATCAGGAATATACAATAGAGAACAAGGAAAGTTTAAAGGTTGGTGAAACTATAAGAAACAGAGGAAGTTGAAGGTCTGGCAGAAGTGGAAGAAGTAGGAGGACAAAAGTAAGTCATAGGTCTAGCGAGGTTGCGAGTAGATAATTACTACCAAATAGATCCAGACAATTTACAACAAAGGGTTGGAGCCCTTGGGGTTAGTGCCTCAGAATTGGAACAATTGGTGTCCTAGGAGTTGGTGCTCCTAAATCCAAGGTTGGTGCCTTGACAAGAGAAGGTTGTGCTTTGGAGGTTGGAGCCTAACAAAAGGTCCAAGTTGGTGATTGGAAACTGATTGAAGCTATATATATACATTGTACTTGATTTATTGCAAATATAATATTAATAAAAGCATTCATCCCTGTTATTTATTTCTGTGTTCTAAATATAATTGATTTAAAAAAAAAACAGTTGATAAGAAATATTGATTCACCCCCCCCCCCCCCAAATATTTCCAACAGTTTTTGTAGGTGTTTGTGGCCTCCCCTACTTGATCCTGGTTGTTCTCCTTGTTCTAAAATAGAGGGGAGTCTGCCTCTGCCTTTTCCTCTTGGACTTGATGGGTGTACTCAAGGTAGCCGAGGCAACAACTGCCTCCTTTTAAGTAGGTTCAAGGGACAATATTGGAGGTATCTTCCCTTCTGAAATATTTTCTCAGGGCTAGTCTCTACCTTCTACTCCTCATCTTCTTCTCCTTCTTGTTCCTTTGTTTTGTCTGTCTTTGCTTCCTCTTTTTCTTCTACTTCTTCTTCATCTTCTTCCTCTTTAGCACCGGAGGTAGGGGTCCCACCATGTTCAAGGGATCGGGCTTCAAGGAAGGCTTCTCTATCCATGTCCCTAAATGTGGACTAGAGAAAAATAGTTCTCAATTGGCATAAGGCATCTTCCATTATTAGCTTGATGAGATCATGGTGTGCTAACTGTTGATGCCTCCCTTCTTTCACCTTCTTAGTCATGTTTATAATGGATTGTAAAATGAAATAAGGCACACTAAGCCTCTAGTTTATGGGTACTCCGTCTCTGAATCTCAACTCGCGGAAGAGTCTTAATTGGTAGCCATAGACTACACTTAATCTCCCTTCACAAGAAATGTACTTAAGGATGTGGAAGCTCACCTCATCCTAGGGATAGGGAAGGCTCTCCCATCTGACCCCATTTTCGTCTTCAATTATTTGTTCATCATTGAGGAAGAAGTTTCTCTTAGAAAAAGAATTGCTAACCTTGTCCTTTTTTCTCCATTATATCCGTAGAGGAAGCGCGATCACTCTATTGATCACATCAGGGTTGATTGTAATGGACAACCTTCTCACCATAGTGGTAGCACTTCTTGTTGCTTGAGGGTTTAGTGCCATGGAAAATTCATAGGATTTATCATCATTGTATCCCCAGAAATGGTGCCAAAAAGTGATGAGCCTTAGTATTGCAGTAAGGATGCTGCAACTCCTAAGGCTACCAAATTTACTTTATCAAGCCGGGGTTTCGTACAAACTCGAAGGTGACAGTGCTATATACACAAAAGATGCATCATTCTACTCATGTCACTTCTCAACCAGGGCACTTGACCATTAGGGTTCTAGAATAGTCCTCTATTGACTAAAAGGAGTCTGACTACTGGCAGTGAATGTAAAGCTAGTTCTAATGCAGGAAAGTAAATACTTGTCTATTCAGGAAATGAAGCTACCAATTGGTAAATGCTATGTAATGCCATAAATCATCTAGTTATGGAATGACACAAATCACTTTGCAGAAAGGAAATTATGATAAGCTTGCAATTGATAATCTAACTATTAGGACTACTTAGAAATGGAAAGTTACTCTATCATCTCAGAATTCACACATGCATGCATTAACTATCCCAATTACATCCGCAAAGGATGAGTCTTTAAGTGCTAACTTTAGAAATATAAATTCCAATGTTATATGTTCTTGCAGGAGGGAAATGAATGGAATGCTGGTCTAGCTGGCACTCATGAGAATGGAATCTAAGATGAGGGGTTAACCTACTCCTATACTAGGATATCCTATCATTTTCTCTCAAAATAGGGTCAAAACAGGCTAATACAGGAGATCCCGTAGTTGTTATAGGATGTCCTAAACTGCTACAAGAAGTTAGATGAAGGGTTTTGGAGGGAAATACTAATGAGATGAGTTGTTAGAGGGGTCTATGAAAACATTAGAAGGTGTAGGGAAGGTGCACATTGCCCACTTCTAAGTCCAGTACTCCAAGGAGATTGGATTTGCCTAAGGTGGTTTCTCATGGTGGGTGGAAAACAAAGGGTCAGAATAAGGGCTAGTATGTCTCAGCAGAAGGTGGAGAAGACTTAGGTGTAGCTGGTTGGATGATTTCCTTCTTACATATCAAAAATCCCTGCAACAAAACATGTTTCTCTTTTCATTTATGCATCACTACATGTCCATATGAAAAAGATGAATTGAATTTGAGGAAGTTGATCTATCTATTGTTAAGGACTAGATCTATGATGTGGATTGATTTTTAAGCTACAACACACTTAAGAAAACAAGATAACAACTAAAGGTGCTTCCAAGAAATCATAAACATTGATCTAGCTAAGAATGAAGCCTAACCTATGCAATGATCAAAAGACAACTCTGTTTTAGGGGCTATGAGCGTGGGGTCGCCTAGTCATGATCCCATGAGGGAGATGATGTAGGGGCTACTATCACCAGCTTTTTTGGTATAATTTCTCCACTAAACTGTAATGCTAATATACCTCTTCAAACTAATGGAAACAAGTTTGAACAACAATTTATGTACTTATTACGTTAACTAATTATCATTCTAACTAACAATTTAAGTACTTGTTCAGCAGCTAACTATCATTCTAAGCTAAGAATACAACTATAAAAAGAGGGACTTCTACTGCTAGGGTTGGGCCCTAACCCAAGATCTTTGTTCCTTTGAGTCAACCCAGTGTTGGATCAAAACATAATTTCTCATTACCATAAAAATGTTAAGTACATCATAACAATAATAGTCAAAATGTTTTAGCTCAAAATGGCCTCTTGGCTACAACAAAAAATCAAATCCTCATGAATCGCTTGGGTCTCTTATTTATACAAAATTGGAGCAACCAACAACTCACTAGAAAATAGGGGTACTTGGCTCCCTAACTCGAGAATAATTTTTCCTTTACTGTCACTAGCTTGACTACTAATGAACTTGGTTTTCTTGGCTTCCAGTGACACTAAGCTGATGAGATATGGTGGAGGAATCTTTGAATGATTTGAGGAGTTAAGGAGGGCAACAAAATCCTAAAATATCTCTTTGTTGCTTACTCTAAATTCCTACACTTAAGTCAATCAAAAACTGCTCCAATTCCTGCATTTAACACAGATTAGGCCACATGATATAATAACTCACCTTTACTCTTCTCACTAAGAAAAATATAATATAATATGTAAATAAATGTGAGAAAAGTTAATTTAATAATTTGGAGAGTGGCATTGTGACCCATATAGTTTACCTATTGATGAGCCTCATTAGAAACTAAGCATAGTAGTGTTTCAAGTAGAGCCTATTACGTGGCTCCGATAGTGGATTCCCATCACTATCAACTAAATCATAGGCCCCTTTCTTGAGAACATGGTTAACAATGTAGGGACCACACCAACTGGGTTCAAGGTTACTTGCTCCCATATTTTCATTGTATCGGTCATAGAAAAAAACGAGATCCCCTTCAGAAAAAATGCGAGGTCAAAAAAACTTATCATATTGGGCCTTAATGCATTTCTTATGAGTTCCCTTTTTGACCAAGGCAAGGCATTTTTCATCGAAATGGGAAAGTTGTAGGAAGTGTTCTTCCTTAGTTGAAGTGTTAGGGAGTAACTCAACAACTAGTTCAATGGAAGAGATTTCACACTGAATAGGAAGAATTCACTCCACTCCATAAACCGATTGGAAAGGAGTAAAGCCAATGTCATATTTTAGCGAGGTTTGATATTCCCATAAGGCAAATAATAACATAAGATTCCAATTAGAATTATGTTTCCTTGCCATCCGTTGTAACATGGTTTTCAATTTTCAATTGACAACTTCCACTTGGCCATTGGATTGAGGATAATAGGGTGTTGATTGTTCGTGATGTAAATCCAACTTTTTTATAGACATATTTGGGCACTACAACTCCAATCACATATGTCCATAAACCAAGGACTTCTGAGTCCCTAAAAGTGTTGTTTCATACCCTAAAGGAACAAGGTCAGTTGATTACATCATCTCCGAGAAGTTCTCCACAAAAAACTGCTCATAACTGGTCAAAACTGGACCATATAGACTACTCAGTGTAGAGGGTGCGATGCATCTCACCTGCACAGTGCAAAAAGTGCGATGCATACTGAAAATCCATTCTGTAGGGTGCGATGGGTGAGAGTAGACAAATGACAGAGACAGTTTGCAATGTGGATGATCATGGAATATTCTAGAAACTTCTCCTGTGACACTTGCCTATCTGAATTCGCCTAGGGATGAGTAAGATATCATCAATCTCCAAGTGGAATCAAGAACTATCAGAGAGAAGACACTAATAAAAATCCCAGAAGCTGACTCACCCCCCTGCAATCATCTATATATGGATCCCTCATCCCAGAGATCCAAAGGCTGGAATCTTGTATCTTGTAAGGAAGTGTTGTTGTTTCTTGGTGAATATCATAGTGTTGGTGATCTAAGCTTTTCATGAGGTGAAGAAGGCTTTCTACTAGGAAGGATGACGTTGGTCAGATCAATGGGTTTAATCCTCTCTTCTAATCTTACATCAATAAAGCTATTCAAGTTTTCCTCCACATTCTTGTATGTTTGATAATATATATGCATTTGTGTGGTCAATATATATATGGTCCTATATTGTTTATGATTGTAGATCTCTGCACTTTGAAGGTATTATGCTGCTTTGAATTTACAGGTACTCTTTGAAGCGGAGTGGTTAAGGAAAGAGCGAAAAAGACCTGTCAGAGAAGAGGAGGAACAAGCAAGAAACCGAGCGAGAGATTTAGGTTGGTATTCTTTGCTCCTCTCCTATCTACTTCTCGTAAAGGAAAACGAAAGTAACTTTAATATGTTTGTTTCTAAGATAGCTACCCGTCTTAGTGGGACTAGTAGCTCTTCATAGACACTAGATTTCCCGATAACAAAATGGCAACTCCGCTGGGGACCGAATAGCTTGTTTGCTTGTCTATATTTGTTTGCTTTATGAACTTATAGATGAAGCCTGAAGTCAAGCCAACTAGCCTTCGAACTACATTTTCTATGCAAGTGAAAAGTAGATCAATGCTGCTTCACTCTATCTCTGGGTTTTGTTTATAAAATGAATAATTGATTTGCAAACATCCTAATTGCCCTGGTAGTGGCTCAAGTAGCCTCATTAGATCAGCCCCTGTGATTTGCATTTACTGACTATCATTTGCTTGGCTTAAATCCCTGAACTGAGCTGCAAACTGTGACCAAGAACCCAGTTGAAGTCTCATCCCTGGACCATCGCACCTTCTCCTCTTGGGAATCTGGATGCATCACACCTCCCGTGTGCAGTAGGTGAGATGCATCACTCTTTCCCTGTGTTACAGGTGCGATGATCAAATAAGACCTCTTCTGCTTCCAAATTTTGGTTTTTTGTTCACTCTCTTCAACTTTATTCAAGAGTTTTGTTGTCTGTGATCAGTATACCACTATGAAAACTCCCTTCCTTTGCATGATTCAGCCTCCATAGTACAAAGAACTGTAAATGTTTTTATGTATTGTTCGCCATTTACGGTTCTCCTTTACAAAGAAGTAGCTTAATCAAGCTGTCGTCTTTTGATTTGGAAGTGTCGCAAGTGTCGTTTTTAGTCAAAGAAAAGAATCATATTGTTCTTGATGGTCGATTACACTGTTACTCTTGTATTTGATTTGAATTAATAGTTTTTCAAGTGTTGAAAGCAGTTTTCAATTCCAAATCGCAAAGTGTCGTCATTATCTTCCTTTTTTCTTTTGAAAAGAAAATCGTTAGTGCGGTCGCCTGAAACGATTCGAATTTGTACTTAGCATTCTTTTTGTCATTCACACATTAAGAAAGCAAAAAAAAATAGATGCATGTGCATTTGCATTTAGACTGCTTGTTGATTTTGATTTAGGAAAGTGCATCTAGTGTGTGCTCTCTGCTCTATGTTGAAAGAATCCTGCTTCTCTTTCCTTAGTAGCTAGGATTTTCATTGCAAAAAGAAGATTAAACGATTGTTTATCATCTTAGATTGCATTTTAGGAATTGTATATCTACATCACGCGATGAATCTAAAAGGAAAACTTCTTAAGAAAGATCAACTGTAAAATAAATTCAATGAACATAAAAAATCTTTGGAACCTAACGCACAAAATTTAGAAGTCTAGGCTAGAGATGTATTCTGGCGTTGTAAAGCCTGGTAACTATCGCTTTCATCGTAGGTTGGGTGATTCCTCCCTTTAAGACAACAAGTGCCAATACAAACTTGTGCTCCCACGTACCGTCAATTATATATTGGGAGACCACAATAGGCTATAGCCTTTATCCTTAGGAATCCGTGTTTGCCGCCCTATCGATCGCAATGCACTGAACACAACATTCGATAAGATTGACTGTCATACTGTAAAAATTATTCTGCAATTTTGCGATTGGTTTGGTAATCCCTCTGTCTAGATTTCCAGAGTAGTCTCTTTTGTTCCTTTTCAGACTCCTTAAAGGAAAAGGTCCATCTGAGCACTTGTCACTTCAGGCTCATTAAAAATTGAAGGTGACTAGAGTCATCTTAGCTTTTCTTGATCTTAAAATTGAAAAAGCAAGTTGTGCCAAAGCGTCTAAAATTATTTTTAATCAGAATAACGTCACTGTTCCCTCATTGGTCTTAGGTTGAGAAAAATGGAGTCCACCAACCAAGGATTTCCCCTTGAGGGAAATCCTAGTCCTTTCTCCTCTTGGGGAAATGTTGGTGCACCCCATATGGCCACATTGTCCCTCCCAGGACTGACAATCGGCTTGCCAATATGGCTCTTCTCAACCTCTGTCGTTCAAACCACCGCGATTCCTGAGCAATCAAGTCAGCAACTGGATGACACTAGAGTTACCCCCCAACCTTCTTCTACACTTGTTTCTCCCTCCCTTCCTTCCTCTTCGCTTGGTGAATTTGGTAAAGTTAAAAACCAAGTAACTGAGAAGAAGGCGAAAGGTAAGGAGAAAAAAAAGAAGGAGCCAAAGGCAAAAAGGGGCAACCACGGATCATCTAGTGAAGATCCACACTCTGCACCGTCCAAGCCTAAATCTCCATGTGTCATTTGCAAGGGAGACCACTATCATCGAGATTTTCCTTGCATGCCTCGGATCTTAAGGGACTGGTCTCCTCGTTTGCACAACCCGGTGTCATCAACCTCTGACGATCATGTTGGGAGTACACCATCAACTAGTGAAAACGAAGTCTCTAGACAGAAAGGAAAATGTAAATTTCCTTGCAAACTATGTGAAGGAAATCATGTCGTCCACCATTGTCCCTTCCTGGATGAAGCTAAAAGAGTCTTGGATAATCGTCCTGCTTCATGCTACGGCTTCCTCCTGGGTACAAGAAACTCTTGCCGAAACCATCGCTAGTTGAAAATCTAACTGACACAACTCTGTGGTCGGTCGAAGCATCTATCATTGAAGATAAACCCTTTGAATCCATACCAGACAAAAGTCAAAAGGTCGAGATGGAAGTCAACCCGGTCTTGTCTTTGGAAGGTCCATCTTCAGATAATACAGTCACCGAAGAGAATGAGAACGACACCATTCAAATTATTTTCGTAAACACAGAATCCAATGAACATGGGGGCAATCTACTCATTCCTTTACCGTAGGAAGGAAGTTCGTCAGGGTCATATCCGACCGTTTATTTGCTCCCACCTCCGAGCAACCTAGTTGTTTCCTTCGATTGGAATCTACTAGGCAGACCCTATTTACCGTCTAATGTACCATTCAAAATCATTGTACAAGCTTACAGAATGGTCATGGTCAGTACCATCATAGATGAAGGGGCTTCTGTGAGTATTCTTTCCTCGACTACTTGGAAAGCGCTTGGTTCACCATCGCTTCTGCCTAAGATGCGAAATCTAACATGCTTTGACAAAGGAATTAGTTGACCGTTAGGGATCATTCCAAGTTTGCCTATAACTTTGAGAGGGAAAACCATGTATCTGAACGTAATGGTAGTCCAAGGACCTTTAGATTATAATCTGCTCCTTGGGCGTGACTATATTTATAGCATGGGAGCCATTGTCTCCTCACTCTTTCGAGTAATGTGTTTTCTGCATGAAGGCTGGGTGGTCCAGCTCATAAACCAACTTTCATTCCCTGGCTCACACATAGCTAATAGTCAAATGTCATCCCTAACTAGTCTTTTCACACAAGGAATGTCTCATCAATCTCTAGTCTGTCCACCTGAAGAGCGCGAGTAATTCGGTGGCCATGACTAAAACCCAGGGGGCATGCACCCTGGTCTGCTTCGGCAGGAAAACTTCAAGTATAGGGTAAGTTTCCATGGAAGATATATGACTAGTCTGATGCACCCATCCATTTAGGAAAATGGGATTAGACTGGAATAAGATACCTCTGTTAGAAGGTAGGCCTTTCTCGATAGAACAAATGTTTTTTCTGCAAATTGAAGGGTAACCTGGAAACTCTACTTCACTATACCCGGGGGCATGCAAACCTTTTTGTGTGCAAGTGAAAAGTGGCCAGCGTAACGCTAACCCCATAGTTTTGCTGACTTCAACTACTTAAGTTAGGTGATTGGTCAGATCGACCATTCACCTTTGTAGGGGCCAGATGGCACCGACAAAGTAAAGGAAGAGTTTTCCTACCTAACCTCAGTAGTTAATTAACCCCTAGGACAGCAGTTGGTCGTTCCTAGCTTGCATGCGAAAGGGAGTAGAGCAAAGTTTCGAATGGTGCAAGCTCCTTAAAAATTGAACCTATCGGTGAGACATCCTTATTATACGACTAGAACGAGCAGTTTTTATGCGAAGTTCAAGCTCGTTAAAAATTAAACCTAAGCAATGAGCAAATGCTCCCCTAGAGTTTAAGCTCATTAAAAAATGAACCAACCTCTGGTAAATAACCATTGCGAATGCATTATCATTAGCTTTTGAGCCATGTTCATGTTCTTACCATCACCTCCACTCTGTTTAGCTGATCATACGCCTCCATTTGATTATTTACCCTTTTGAGGAACAACTGCAAAGAGTGATTCTATTAGCCATCCTTGTGACACTGCTGTGATTGGAAAATTCCAAACCTTACCTGGAATCAACAGCTACCCGAAAATATCACTCGTTCCTCAAAAACGAGTCTCCTTTAAGCTCTTTTCATCTGATTCGTAAAATATGAAAAGATTTCCAAGCAGTTGGCCTCTCCAGCTCATTAAAGCTACCGAGAGTGCTATCCCTCTTCTAGATTTTAATATTTTTGGACCTGAGGGATTATTACACAAAAAGATCGAGCGCTTGTCTTGTTCGACTCATTAAAACTATTGAAAATTCATCCCTTTCGTATTATTTTATACTTTTTCGAACTTAAGGGATTATGTGACGAAAAAGGATTACTGGAGTTTCCTTTCCGTCCCTTTTCAGACTCTCTAAAATTGAAAAAGGACTGAGTTGTCTTTGTCGTTAAACTCGTTAAAACCAATAGCGAAAACTTGTCCATAGAGACAAGAACGAGTTTCACTATAGCTAGGCTCGTTAAAACATAGGGACGGGTTTGCTCAAAGGGAAAATTATAGAAGAAGCATATGTTATCCTCCTCAAGCTTGATAAAAATAAAGAGGTATTGGTCAACAATGACTGGGGAAAATTGGGAAGAAAACTTGAAGAAACTTTATTGGTAGCGAGTTGCTCTTGAACATGACACTTTCACTCCATCACCATGATTGAGTCGGGTTGGGTTATTCCATTCACCGGTCATACTACCATTGGTCCATCGTACCATCCATCTTTGTGGTTAACACTACCAATACATTTCAGTGTCATTGATATGTTCAAGAGAAGACGATCAGAGAATTCACCAACGTAGCTTGTGTCTCACCCATTGCAATACCTTAACGCTTCATTCCTTCATGACTGCCACCTTGAACCTTGTATCATCAGATCGTTTTCACCTCCACAAAATCATTTGCTCAATTTCGTGTCGTAGATGTGGGATTCATTAAGGCCCTCCTATGATGAGTTACTTCTTGTCAACGATAGCTCATTATCCAAGAAGTCAACTTAGGAACAACCCTTTCAGTACTTTGAAGCTTGCATGCCTCAATGGCAAGTTTCTCACTTCCAGCGATAGGTTTACATCAATGGCCTTCAACCGAAATATTTTGCGTGGTGTTCAATGCCAAGTCCCATTTTCACATGACGTGAATTGTACTGCAGTAGCTTGAGGGTCATCATCATTATCAGTGATTCCTCTCGCGCTTGTTAACAACTTACATCATTGGCTGGTAATCAGGCGATGTCTTTCCATGTTCGACTCCAGAACATTTTTCACATGGATCGAATTGTACTTTGGGCGAAGATTGGATGAGTTTGAAGACCCCAGATCTATTTCCATCCATCCGGGTTGTGATATATTCAAGAAAATAAAGACATCAAATGTACATCATTGCTACAAAGATGATCATCCGAATCAAAGGATGATGGCTCTATCAGAATCATCAGTCTGCCACACAGACAATTGTCTGTCCTATGTATATCAAAATGAATTTATAAAGCTAAGCATGGGAATGCCTGCCTCAGCTAGATAATGAAAATTTTATGAAGATAATGTATTGTATTGTATCTTATTACAGGTCGCCTTCTAGTTCGAAAAACCTCATATCCTCATGATAAAGCATTTCACCCGACATCAAAGATCTACGACCTCATGCTTTAGGGGACAAATGTTATAGACATATTTGGGCACTGAAATCCCATTCACATATGTCCATAAACCAAGGGCTTCTGAGTCCCTAAAAGAGTTGTTTCATACCCTAAAGGAACACGATCAACTGATTACATCGTCTCCCAGAAGTTCTCCACAGAAAACTGCTCAGAACTGGTCAAAACTGGACCATGCAGACTGCTCAGTGTAGAGGGTGCGATGCATCTCACTAGGTCAGTGCAAAAAGTTCGATGCATAATGAAACACCCTTCTGTAGGGTGCGATGGGCGAGAGTAGACAAATGGAAAAGACAGTTTGCAAGGTGGATGATCATGGAATCTTCCAGAAACTTCTCCTATGACACTTGCCTCTCTGAATTCACCCAGGGATGAGTAAGAGATCATCAATCTCCAAGTGGAATCAAGAACTATCAGAGAGAAAACACTAATCAAAATCCCAGAAGTTAACTCACCCCCCTGGAATCATCTATATATGGATCCCTCATCCCAGAGATCCAAAGGCTGGAATCTTGTATCTTGTAAGGAAGTTTTGTTGGTTTCCTGGTGGAATATCATAGTGTTGGGTGATCTAAGCTTTTCATTAGGTGGAGAAGGGATTTCATGCTGGGAGGATGACGCTGGGTCAGATCAATGGGTTGTAATCCTCTCGTCTAAACTCTATATCAATAAAGCTATTTAAGTTTTCCTCCACATTCTTGTATGTTTGCTAATATATGCATATGTGTGGTCAATATATATATGGTCCTATATTGTTTATGATTGTAGATCTCTACAGTTTGAAGGTATTATGCTACTTTGACTTTAAGGTACTCTTTGAAGCGGAGTGGTCAAGGGAGGAGCGGTAAAGATCTATCAAAGAGGAGAAGGAACAAGAAGAGAACCAAGCGAAAGATTGAGGTTGGTATTCTTTGCTCCTCTTCTATCTACTTCTCGTAAAGGAAAACGAAAGTAACTTTAATCTGTTTGTTTCTAAGATAACTACCTGCCTTAGTGGGACTAGCAGCTCTGCATAGACACTAGATTTCCCGATAACACATGAGGACAACTCATATGATGGAGATGATTATTACATTGGATTCCCCTTTTCGAGAGGTCCAATTTTGATTTAAATATCATCTCATTTTTACAAAAATAATTGGAATTTTGATTTTATTTTCTCTCGTGCACAAATTGTCAAGGTCAACCTCAGTCAACAGTAGGCTCAAAATCCCAATAGATGTGTCTCCACACCCTCAAAAAATTGTACAAATAAGAATAGCCTCTCTCCTCATTTTGACATCACACATCTCTCTCTCTCCTCTCTTGATTGGTTCGTACAACTTGGAGGCAACCTCTCTCTACTTTGCACGTGTGGCAGGAGGCCAAATTCTTCTAGGGCAAAACAGGTCAAATTTCAAGAAAACATACTAGTGCTGACCAGCGTTGACCATGGCTCATTTGACCTTCGTTGACATTGATTTTGAGAGTAGAAAATTGATATTTGGAGGCCACGTTTATTGGCACATGAATCGAGGTGACTGGGATAGTTTGACCAGGGTTGACTTCAGTGTTGACTTCAACATTTGACTGTAGAAATTACAACAATGTTTGACTAAACTGGTTTGGGCTAACTTTGACTCTCCTAGAAGGCCGAATAGGATGACCGAGTTTCTTGGAGGACATTTTGGTGTTTCTTTGACCAATGTTGACTTTCTGGTTAGGGCTGTAGTTGACTATTATTTTTTACAAGACTATTTTGGGCAAGTAAGTTTGATATCTATACTCTCTCTCTCTGCTGAACTATTGAATAATAATAAGAATATTTAATCAAAGGGTTTTCCCCACATTGGAGTTTTTCCCTGGTATCCACCAAATCTTGTGTCCTCTTGTCTTGGCTTTTCTTCTGCACATGTTTTTATGTTCTGTCTACATTTACTATCGATGTATTTAAGTTAATGTTATTGATATTGGAAATTGTCATTGGGCTGATAAGGAACATTGAAGTAAATTGTGCTAAAGAATATAACACACCATTTTTATCTAAAATTAGCATGGTATTAGAGTCTAGGTGAAGACGAAGCCCAAGAAAGAGCGAGGAAAAGAAATCACTAAGGGAAGTTTTTGGACAAGAACTTGGAACTAGTTCCAAGCATGACTACATATTAATTCAAATCTGAGGACAAGCTTAAGGAAAAATCTGACTATCATGCATGGAAGATGTCTCTATATTTGACATTGGAATAGAATGATGCCATGTAATATGTTAAAGGAAGAGTAGTAGAGCCTCCTTCAAAGGCATCTGCAACTGCACAAACGAAGTACAAGAAAGGTGAGGTTAAAGCCAAGAAAATTATTGTTGATTCTATTCACAAGCCTTTGGTTGCCTATATTTTTGATTTGGAAACATCAAAGGAGATGTATGACAAGCTAGTTGGGATGTTCAAATTAAATAGTTAAAATCAAGTTCTCTTTCTCAAGAACAAGTTGAAAGACATCAAGATGGATAGAGGAGAATCCATCCAATCCTACTTCATGAGGATTACCGAAATCAAGAATGATCTCCTATCTATTGGAGAAGTCATTGGTGATAGGGAGCTCACTCTTATTGCACTTGGAGGCCTTACAAGAGAATGGGATGTGTTCAACACTACCATCCTCAGCAATGACATGATTCCAAGATTTGATGAATTATTCTCTAGATGCACTCAAGAAGAAATAAGGATAATGGGAAGAGACAAGCCCTCCAATGGAATAAATCCTACTGCCTTCTCCGCTCATGCTAAGAGGAAGAACATTGTTGGTCCAAGAAGACAAGGTTAAGGGTTCAAGTCGAGATTCAAAGAAGGAAGAAAAGGAATATGCTTCAATTGTAAGGCCACTTCGCTAGAGAGTGTCCTCATAAGAAGGATACTGCAAGAGATGATGAGAACCATAACAACAAATTCATGGGAAATAGAAATCAAAGGAACAATAGGTTCAACAAAAAAGGAAAGAGGAATGCTCCCGCTGCTAGAAATGGAAATGGTCATCCTCCCAATAAGTCAAGAAACTCCAGGTATGAAGAAGTTAATGTAGGTGAAAATCAAAAGGAATTTTATCTTATTTCTCCCATCACTGCCACCTCTCCTTTAGATAAATTAAATCATTGGTTGATTGATAGTGGTGCCTCAAGGCACTTCACTGGGTACAAATAGGCTCTCTCAAACTTGAATGAAAAGAAGATGAATATGGAGATTATACTTGCAGATAATTCCATTTATTCTGTGAAAGGAATTAGGATTGTTACTCTTCACTTAAATCAAGGTCAAACCATCCACTTACAAGAAGTATTGTATGTACCTGATCTGAAAAAGAATCTTGTTTCTATTTATGCGATGGAAGATATAGGTTTCAAGGTGACATTCATTGATGGGAAATTTTGTGTTTGGCAAAGGAACCCAAGAGATGAATTCACTATTGGATTCAGGATTGATGGTCTCTATAAGGTTGGAGGAAGTCTGTTGGGAGAAATGGCTTGTGATACTTCTCTTCAATCTAAATTATGGCACCGAAGATTTTCTCACCTTCATTTTAAAGCCTTACCTGATGTAAGGAAGATGGTCACGGGTATGCCCAAATTTAACTTAGATCATGAAGGAGTTTGTCAGGGTTCTGAAGCTTGAAAACATACAAGGGGACCATTACCTCAAATGAAACTCTAACTATCGATATTCTTCAACTGGTCCATTCTGATCTATCAGGTATGTTTCCCATAAAATCTTTGTGTGGATATTTGTACTATGCTATTTTTTTTTATGAATTCTCTTGCAAAACACAAATCTATTTATTAAAGAAGAAGGATGAAGTGTTGAAATGGTTCTTCTCTTTCAAAGCCTTGGTCAAGAATCAAACAAAGAAGAAGATCAAAAGATTGAGGACCAATAATGGGACCGAATATGAGACAAATGAATTCAATGACTATTGTAGAGAAATTGACATTAAGAGGGGGACCACTACTACATATACTCCTTAACAAAATGATGTTTCTGAAAGGAAGAATCAAACTATCATAGAAGCCACCCGTGCCATGCTTCATGACAAGGTATACCAAAGTTATTATGGGGAGAAGCTTCCAACACCGTTGTGTATGTTCAAAACAAATGTCCACATCAAGAATTGGACTTCAAGACACCCAAAGAAGTTTTCACCGGTAAGAAACTTGATGTTTCTCATTTTAGAATTTTTGGTTGTCCCGTATATTTTCATGTGTAGAAAGAGAAAAGAAACAAACTAGATGCATTTGGGAAGAAAGGAACGTTTGTAGGCTACAATGAAACTTCATAGGCATATAGAATCTATGTGCATGTCAAATGGAAGTGGAGATAAGTCATGATGTCACTTTCGATGAAGATTATTCCCTTAGGAAAGTTCGAGATCTTCCTATCCCTAGGAAGGAAAATAATGATGATGATGCAGGAAAGCAGGATGAGCCTCTGACTAATGATCTAATGCTCGACGTTGAAGGTCCAATTGATCCCATTGATCCACCTCCTAGTGAGCTCACTACTTCAAGAAAAATACCTTTGTGGCTTAAAGACACTCTTGAACATGATGGGAAACATATTGCACCGAGGGGGACATTTCGTGAAATAAAGAGGCAGAATAGGTACCAAGGGTACTTAGAAGCCACGAGTACCATTGTACAATTTGAGCCTCGTACATTTGAAGAATTCATGAAACGCCAAGTTTGGAAGGATGCAATGAATGAGGAGTATGAGTCGATAGTGAAGAATGATGTTTGAGATGTGGTTCCTAGACCCAAAGACAAGTCAATGGTCACTTCAAAATGGCTCTACAAGATCAAACATGGAGCTGATATGAGTGCTGAAAAATTCAGGGCCAGATTTGTTTCTCAAAGCTTCTCCCAAAAGGAAGGAGTAGACTGTGATGAGATGTTTTCACCGGTTTCCTGATATATCACCAGCTGATCGATCATATCCCTTTCTTCCTTGCAAGGATGGAGCCTACATAAAATATGTTTCAAAATTTCCTTCTTCCATGGCCTACTTAAGGAGAAAGTCTAAGTAGAAAAACCTGAGGGTTTCGAAGTTCAATATCATAAGACACATGAATGTAGGTTGAAGAAATCCCTCTATGGGTTGAAGCAAGCCCCCAGAGCTTGATATGAGAGGATTGATAGCTATCTTATGAAGCTGGGATTTACAAAGAATGATGATGATTATAACTTATGCTTCAAGGTGAAAAGGACATGCCTCTCAATCTGGTCATTTATGTGGATGATCTCTTTCTGACAGGTGATGACCCTATCATTCATTAATGCAAGAGGGATTTGGATTCCAAATTCAAGATGAAGGACGTATGAATAATACATTATTTCCTAGGGTTGGAGTTCTAGTAAAAGCTAGGTGAGATTTTCCTTTCTCAAAGAAAATACATTGTGAAGCTACTTTAGAGATGTGGGATGGTGGATCGTAAGTCTGTATCTACTCGATGGAACTCAACTTCAAGAAGTTACGTGGAAGTGTCATTGGGCCCGGATTAGTGAACCCTTCCGAGTATCGCCAACTTGTGGGTGCCTTGATGTTCTTGGTCAACTCTCATCCTCACATATTCTTTGATGTGAACAAATTGAGTCAATTTATGGTCGAGCCTCATCACATTCATTGGATTGTTGCTAAGAATATCTTGAGATATCTCCAAGGCACAATCCACTATGGACTGAGATACACTATCAGAACTTGAGACTACATGGATATTCAGATGCTGACTAGGATGGAAATGTTGTGGATCATAGGAGAACATCTGGATGTTGCTTCTCTTCGCGGCCTGATTCTATATCTTGGATGAGCAGGAAGCATAAATCGGTTTCTTTAAGCACCTCCGAGACTAAATACATTATTGCGAATATGGCTTGTTGTGAATATATTTGGTTGAGGAAGATATTCAGTGAGCTATTTGAACACGTGTTGGATACCAGTGTGATCTTCTATGAAAACCAGAGTGGGATTCGCTTATCAAAGAATCTTGTGTTCCACGACTGCTCCAAGCACATTGATATCAGGTACCACTTTATCCAAGATATGGTACAACGGGGAGCAATAGGGCTCCAACACATTAGAACAGATGAGTAGGTCACAGACATTCTCATGAATCCTTTTGGGAAGGTAAAATCCTTAACCTTCCATGAGAGACTTGGAGTCATGGAACGACCCTCCTATGAGGGTCTTGTATAAGTTGGACACTAAGCTTTGGGAAATCCAGGGGGCTTGGGGTACTTCTTGGAGTTGTGAGTGACCACAGGGTGAGTGTTTCACCATCCCCTACTAGTGTGCTAGATACAGGCTGAGTGGTTCACCTTCCCCTCTGATACCCCATGATGGTTGATGTGTGTGTAGGGTGAGTGGTTCATCTTCGCCTACCATTGTGAACACATGTATGTAGGGTGAGTGGTTCACCTTCCCCTATGATTTCCATATGCATAGGGTGAGTGGTTCACCTTCTCGTATGGAATATGAGTACAATGAGTGGTTCACCTTCTCTTGTTGATGCCCCAACACACATCCTACCCATGGAGTCCGGGACTCATTTGAAGTACCTCACATCTGGCCAATGAGTTTGGAAAATATGGTTAGGGACCACAGTAGTATCGATGGATGCATCGTGTACTTCCATAATCCCTATGAATAGGATGCGTGGTGTTCAACAACTTGATTTGGGTTCAAGGACTAAATTTTTTCGGTGGAGAGTGGTATGATCTTATGACTCACTCTTGATCACTTCTTCTTCATTATTACTTCATGGTTGAGAAGAGAAGATAAGAGAAGGGCAGTGATGACAGAGATGGTACATGATGACAGGATGGCATGATGATGACAGATGGAATGGGAGGTGGAATTATCTCTAGTTGAGAGAGAGTGTTAAAATTGAAAAATAGGGAAAAATTCCATCGTAGGACAACTTATATGATGGAGATTATTATTGCATTGCATTCCTCTTTTCGAGAGGTCCAATTTTGATATAAAGATCATCTCATTCTAACAAGCAAAAATGGAATTTTGATTTTATTCTCTCTCATGCACAAATTGTCAAGGTCGGCTTCAATCAAATGTAGGCTCAAAATCCCAATAGATGTGTCTCCACACCCTCATTGAATTGTACAAATAGGAGTGGCCTCTCTCCTCATTTGGACATCACACATATGTCTCTCTCAACTCTTGATTGGTTCGTACAACTTGGAGGCAACCTCTCTCTACTTCGCATGTGTGGCAGGAGGTTCAATTCTTCTAGGGCAGAATAGGTCGAATTTTAGGAAAAAAAATTAGTGTTGACTAGGGCTCATTTTACCTTTTTTTACTTATTTTAAGGGCAGAAATTTGATCTTTGGAGGCCGCATTAATTGGCACAAGAATCGAGGTGATTGGAATAATTTGACCAGGGATGACTTCAACGTTGAATTCAAAATTTGACTGCATAAATTACAACAGTGTTTGACCAAATTATTTTGTCTTACTTTGACTCTTTTAGAAGGCCGAATTGGAGTGTTATTGACCGAGCTGCTTGGAGGATATTTTGGTGCTTCTTTGACTAGCGTTGACTTTTTGGTTAGGGTTGTAGTTAACTACTAATTTTGACAGGACTATTACGGGAAAGTAAATTTGATATTTGTACTCTCTCTCTCTCTGCTGAACTTTTGAATAATAATATGAAGATTTGATCAAAGTGTTTTCCCCGCATTGGGGTTTTTCCCTGGCATTTGCTAAATCTTGTGTCCTCTTGTCTTAGCTTGTCTTCTACACATGTTTTTATGGTCTATCTACAGTTACTATCAATGTAATTTAAGTTAATGTGATTGCTACTAGAAATAATTGGAAATTCTTATTGGGATGGTAAGGAACATTGAAGCAAATTGTGCTAAAGCATAGAACATACAATTGTTGTCTAAAATTAACAAGGGATAAATGGAGCATGAAACACATCAAGAAGATTGGCATCCTGAATCAACTGGTTAAAATCCTAAGGTAAAGGGTCAATATGAGCATTACAACCCCAAATTTATTTAGTAGAGGTTGTGAAACTTAGATCTCCAATGAAAATAAGAGATTGATCTTTAGGTAAACCATTGTCTTAGATATGATTTGAAAACTAGTGTCTTCCATCATAAGGCTAATCCAAACCTCTAAGAGAACCTTCTAAAATAATACCATCCCTTGAAAAGAAGGGTTTAAAACCTACAACCCTTGGGTCCTACATAGCAAATAGGCCCCTAGAAATTCCCAAAGCATCTACGAAACAGACACTCCATCAAGGACAAATTTTAAGAAAAAATTCTCAATCTCTTTCTCTAGTCACCATGGTTTCTAATTAATAATATAAGGCCTATTTAACTACACTAATATCTTGAGGGTATATGTCTTGGAATTCTCTTACTACCCTTACATTTAAAAACATCAAAATCATGGATGACCTTCTTGAGAGTGTTTCTCTGATCTAAGTGCCTTAGGTTTCCTATAAACTTTCAAAACTTCCTTGAATAGACCACCTTGTATAGCTACTTCTTGAGCCATATCCTTGTTATTTTGTTTCTTCTTCTTAATATTGATGCTTGGAAAAGTGTTAGCGAGGTTTGAATTATTCATTTCCTTAAAGCACGACACAGTATAAACATTTAGAGGAGTTAAATTTAGAATTTCCATGTAGGATGGTACAAGGGATTATATCACTAGAAAATATGAGTCCACCAACTCTTTCCCTAAGGGAAACTCCTAAATATTATTAAGGAAAAAGCTCAGAAAGGATTTTGGATCTTAATGTTTGACCCCTAAATCAAAAGTGGGGGGTTTATTAGATTTAGTTAAAAGTGAGATCGTAGATAAAGACTTTGAACTTCTTATGAAACCAAAAGTAAAAAGGGTAGTCTGAGGGGATTTAAACTTCCTCAACCAAGGATTTATAAAACAATAAAAAGCTATATATTTATTACAAACCCCAAAATCTATATGAATATTTTAAAAAGGAGGAAAATCCTTTGGGCTTAAACAAATAACTTTTTTTGGCTCTCTTCAGAAGACTTTAAAACATAATTTTCCAAATTCTTATTTGTTGTAGAATTTAAAAGAGAGTTCTTATTCTGTTCAACTTCAAACAATAATAAAATATCTTTTGGAGTAAGAGATTGAATAAAAGAGGTTGATAAATCCTTTAGCTTACCCAGAAGATCTTCAGATAAAGATATACCAATACCAGATTGTGGAAGGTGAATGACCCCATCTCATACCTTCAAATTAGAATCCTCCACCACATGAGAAAGAGTTAGTTGTGAAACTAGATCCACCACAATGGTAAGAATCACTTTAGAGACCGCAGGTGCAAAAACCCTTTTAAGGTTTTATTTTAACCTCATATTTGAATCCTTACTTGGTTCTTCCACATAAATTTCAGATGCAAAAATGACAACCTCTTCAGACATTGTCATCTTTGAGACCGGAATAATTATATCTTTGTTCTTTATAAACAATACCTATTTTGTATTTGTTAGTGTTAGTCAGTTCAACCTGTCACCAGTGATCAAATATGCTCTTACAAGGTGTTGTAATGTGTCAAGTCAAATTTTTGTCATTTCAGTGAATCTTCAAATAAACAATTTGTCACTGGCTGTTGATGTCTAGGTCATTGTTGCTCCCTTCACTTACTCGTGGTCTTCATCACTCATCATGGTCATTGTCTTCTTCGAGGTATCATATTTTCATTTAAGTGTCTTAGGTCATGAAATGGTTAAATTCCTCATTTTAGGTCATGGTTTAGGGTTTCACTCCATGTGTCATCATGATACCATATGTCAAAAAAAAAGCATGTCCATCATGTGATTCAGTGGGTAAAGGGAGTTAGCAGCTTAGGGAAAGTGAAATAAAGGTAAAGGTAATGTTTTATTTCAAATAAGACAATGTTGCAATACACTACCTCGCCTCATCATTTCTCACAGGGACATGTTTTCTTAAAAATATGTGTCTGACCAAATGGAGAAGAATTTAACAAAAGTGAAAGAGGTTTTTGTCCATTATAGTCCAAGGAACAGAAACCTCCTTCATTTTATTCATAGGTATTATGATGGGAGAGAAATTACCAAACTACACTTGCAACAGGAGAGTTGTTACAATTTTGGAGAGCTTGAATTCAAGACAAATTTTCAGGGATTTGGAGTAGGTGTTGGTAGTGCTTAAGGACTCTATTCTATAGAAAACATCCTAATATATTCAATGGTACCTTCAGATCATGAATTGGATTAGTGGAAGGCATCCAAAAGTGCTCTTCAATTTGGCGCTGCGCTTTTGTTAGAGACACCCTGGGTTTTTGGAGTGATCTTGGGAAAATCACATTTTCTCCCTGATGGAGTGTCCAAATTACATGCTTGAGGTATTGATCTTGTAGCAGACTTCAATAGCTTTCTAATGAGCTATCAAGTTTACAATTTCGAGCAGTTTAAGGCTTCCAAAAGTGGTTTTCAAGTTGGCACTGCGCTCCTAGACACTCCACTACGCTTGGGAGGCCAGCGTTGCACTTACAGACACTGCATTGTGCCTGGGTCATGTGCTCCCAGAGACTATGCTGCGCTTGGGCCAGAGAAGCTAAAAATCACCTGAAGCTCACCCAAATTGGATTTTTAAGCTTGCACATCCTTTTTCTTGCAATCCTAGACTCATTTACAAGATTCCTGTCACCATGGAAGGAGACTCGTCACCAGAGAGGAAGAAACATCACAAGGGAGGAAAAATTCTCAGATATGAACCCTCAAACTGCAATGAGATCAATTCATCACCCTTTATCAAACAATTCTTTGAAGATGTAAATTTCTTAGATTTTTCAAAATGGTGTATGAAGTGAGTTTCCATGAGCAGTTGATAGATTGGGTTGCTACTCATTTGAAAGGAGAAAGTGCCACTATTGTTGGTGTTTACTTCACATTTTCAGTGGCCTCTAGTTCACTTGCTACAAGGCTATCATATCACGGTGAATATTGGTTCAAGGGGATGAACTTAGATCTTGAACATTATAGACCTTTTCTGAAAACACCATATAGGGAAAAACATTCTCATATCATACCTGTCAGGCACCTATTGGAGAAGTTTGTTCCCTTGATGAAAGTTGTCATGAAATTCTTCACATGGAAAGGAATATTCTCTAGACTATATGCCTATCAAATTTGGCTTCTAATGCACTTTACAACTCAGAAACCACAAAATATGTGCAACTATCTGGGTAGGAGCCTTACCAAGATGTCAAAGAGGATACATATGAAGAAAAAGGAACATTATCCTAGTCTATTTTATCATAGTCTGATCAAGACTATAGTCCTTCTTCAACTTGCAGAGAAGAATATGACATGGGAATCTTTCTTGGAGATAGCTCTGAAATGGCATGAATCCAATGTGGCAGCTCAACCTTCTAGCATGACAACATAGCAAATGGAAATTATTGGGACTTCTAGCAAATCAATGTAAATGCCTAAATCACCTAAAACTGAGGTGAAAAGGATGTACAAAAGAGGACATAGGCTTGTGTTTGCTTCTCATGGTGAGAAAGGGGCCAAGCCTTCTACATCAACAAAACATGGACCATTAGTGCAGGATAAGGACTTGATTGAGCATGAGTTTGAGTTGGTTGACCTAGAGGCAGAAATGAGGTTTCAAGCATGCATCAAATGATCAGAGACAAAGATTATCAGATCAAGGAACTCATAGTCAACATAGCAAGAGAAAGGTTCATCATCTCATTCCTAGAACAAGAGAATAGTCAACTTAAGGCAAAACAATTGATCATGGAGAAAGAGCAAAGCAAACTATTGAAGCAAGCCGGCAAGTGAAAAGTAGTCATGGAGACAAATGTGCCTGAAGGAACAGAAGGAAAAGGTAAGAGAAAGAGGCCAAGAACTAAAGGGCTTAAGAAGGCATTAGAGGAAGAAGAAAAACACATCTTACTGAATGAGGAGCTAGACCTAGAGGACATAATTTCTGTAGAGGTCAATCAAGACAAAGAGTACTGGTTGAACATGTTGAATGACCATTTGGAGAAGCTTCAAGATAAAGTTAATAGAGACAATCAACTGCTAAGGCACATGGCACACCATTACTAGGCTCAGAACATGATTTGCAATGTCAAGGTCAAGCAGCGTGAAAACAAACTCAAAGAAGCCCAAAAGGACCAAAATGATAAAGGAAACTTGCAAATGCTTGTTGAAGAATCCATGAGGGCTTAGCATGCCTCATTTTATAGCTCTTGACCAATTTTGGGGAAATTTTGATCATTTTTGGTTTTTTGCAAATTTTGGTGCCTTATGCAGAAAATTAGTCCCAAAAGTGCAGCGCCTTGGTGCTGCGTTTTTTCCTCAAGCACTAAATTCAAGAAAAGTTTAAATTTTTGGAAAGCCCTTGGCCTCCTCTCAAAACCCATTTCTTCATATTTTCCAGAGGAGGCCTAAATTTTGAGAAAAATGAAAAAAAGTGGCCAAAAATCAACTTTTTGGACCTCTTTTTGACGCGTGTTGCGCTCCTGGAACAACCTTGGGTGATTTGATTGTTGAAGGCCTTTCCATGGGTCATTTTCAAAACTTCAAGGTGTTCTGGAAATTAGACTTGAAATTCTAGTTGATCGTTCTCCCAGATCTTCATTTGGACCTCAGGAAGGCACCTAAAAGTGAGCTCAAAGTCGATGTTGCGTTTCTGCAATTTCCTGTGTTTTTTATTTAAAATTTCACTATGTAAATTTCCTAGTTTTCAGTTTGACTTTATCAAAGTAAAAAATCTTGATGTAATTGAACTTGGCTCAAGGTTAGATGATGTAAGCATGAACAAATGCACATGATAGGTTGTTTTTGATGTTTAATAGGCCTCATGAAGGAATCGAAATCCAAAACAAAGTCTCCAAGAAGTGTTTGTGTTTAACCCTCTCACTCTCACCTATTGGTTGAGAGAATCTTGGAATCAATTCCACCACCTAGGAATTCTACTCTTGAAGGTGGGGAAGTGATCTAATGGAGTCTGTATGTATCATTTCTCTTTTAGAGAGAGGGGTTGGAATTTTGTGGAGGAGGTTGGCATGTTTATGTTTTCTTCAACTAATACAGAGGCAGTTGCAGCTATTTTTAAGGAACTCTAGTCCAGTGAGTGCATGGTGTTTGTTCTTATTTATATCAATTTTTCAATGGTTAAGTCATCTTTCTACACATGTTTTGTCTTCTTTCTATGGATCACCTTACAGTTAAATAGATAAGATTCCTTATTTCAAGCTTTGTTTATATGGTTTTCATAGTTGTGTTTATTTCTTCTAAAAGCTAATGAACTCATTCTTTCATATGCTCATTAGTCTCTTCAAAAATTTCTATTCTATACTAAATTGACAATATTCTAAGTACACCATGGCCTTCTGATATCTAGCTCCTTTCTATATTTGTCTCTGCCTTCCTAAAGCCTAGACCTAATCACTGGCTCTAAACCCTAGTCCAACAAACCCTAAAATCTCAAATTCGTCAACACACAAACAAATATGTATATCTAGCCTAAAAACTTGGTTCTTTAAACCTATTTTGACAAAAACTTTGAGAGATCCCTCTCTGGCTCAGTAGGGCTAGCTACTGAGTTGAAATTGGTTTGAGGTTAGCCTCCTCGATCTCCTCTTTAGCCTAGTAAATTGTAAGGGATAAAAGTATCCACCACAAAAAGTCTAGCTTCATAATCAACTAGTATCAAAAATCTAATAGGATTCTCCAAACTCTCCAACCTTAAACTCACATACTCCAAATTAGTTAGGCCTTAGGATTGCTTGATTTGAAACATGTGAGAAAGAAATTCTAATGTATTTTCTTTATAACATTTTTAAAACTTATTTGACACATTCCTCAATTAGTATTATTATTAATAGATATTGCAAAAAAAAATATGTGCTACTTGAATCTAGTGTCCAATCCTGTCCAATTTTTGAACCAATAGTCTAATTGTTAGACATTGTTTCCCTTTTCCGAGCATCTTTTCCTATACATTTTGCTCAAAATTTGGTAGGGATATTATGGAATCTTAAGTTTCAACTATCTAATCTGTAGAAATTGATTGCCCAGGGGTTTTTCAATGCACTTAATCCATCTATATATTCAAAAATGTGTTTTAAACAACTAAAATTTGCAATCTAGCAAAAAAATGTATTGTCAAATTTTAGTGAAAAAGGCAAACACTTCTAATGGTTCTATTTATGAATTTTGAGTTTTTTCGTTCTTAACTGATTTGAGAGCATGGTTTATATTTTCTTAGGAAATATTTATTCAATGTTTATTCATTCTCCTAAAGTATTATTTCAATGCCATTTTTCCTCTTCCTACGTCCCTTTCCCTATTTGACTTAAGCCAATTTTCTTTCCATCCAATAGTTTGATCTAAATACCTTCTAGATATTTTAGTTTAACTAGTTCAAATATCTTTATTTGTCATGTTTTTAATGGAACTCTAACAAGATAATATACTATGCAAAAGATTGTTTTTTATAAGGCTTTATAAATTTTTTATAACAATGTGAAGTTTTGATGTTATTGAGAAGCATCATGGACAACTTGCTATCTTTTTTTTTTCCTTTTTTTTAATGATAGCATAGACATCATTCTCTTATTTGGTGACTTTAAAATCATTATCAACTAGTTTAATAATGTCTCCACCTGCCATGCACACACCCTTAGATATATTCTGGTTGAAGTGATTTTACTCAAATCTCAATTTAACAGAATCCCATGTCATCACATTTACAGGGAATATAACCAAAGCGTTGATAGGCTTTCCAAGGAGGCCTCGCTACTACCCAGAGGTCAGTGGTTGATACAAGAGCAGAATGGAGCTGAACAGTACCAGTATTATCACCGGTTGTACATAGATCAGGCATATTATAGGGCAGATAGGCCCTAGTCATTTTCGTTTTTGTTCATACAGTTTTTGATCTTTTCCATTATATATATCATTGTAGTTACTATCTACAGACTTTTATTTCGCTATCGCGCTGCGTGGTGAATGTCATTGTAATTATTTCAGTTATGTTTTTATATAGACTATATTATGTTTCTACCCTGCGTGGTATGAGACTAGCACTTAGCACCATTTTTTGCATAGTCATGGTGACAAAAGGATGTATTTATTTCACAAACATGGCTACAAGCCAATACTGCATATGCTTCTAGCATCTACTATATGTAAATTTTCAAATATTAATGAAAGATTACGATTTTTCCTGGGGAAAAAATCATAGACATCATTCTCCTTTATAATTTGTTTTTAATGTTTCACTATTGTTTTTTTTCTCTTTTATTTAAGAGATTCATAAAAAAAAATACATTTTTTTTGTTATAAACACTTTGTTTTTAATGTTTCAATATTTTTTTTTCTCTTTTATTTAAGAGATTCATAAAAAAACAATTTTTGTTTGTTATACACACTTTAATACAAAGACATTTTTTTTCTCGGGTAGATGTTGGTTAGTGTCCACATTTTGTGTATTTATACCAAGTTTTTTTATTCAATTTTTAGGATTAGGTCATTTTTATTAGGAAGATATTAGAAGTGTGTTATTTTGTTGTCAATATATATATTTTTATTAAAAAACTGTATAATTTTGCATGAATAAATAGATATAAGTATTTTAATCAAAATACAAATATATTGTAACATAATTATTATAGGTATATAAACTTACAAATGTGTGAGACAATAAATTTATGGGATACTTTTATAAATTTACTTTGATATAGATCTAAACAAATTCCCCATTCATTAAATGAATATTTATTATTATTATTATTGTTTTTTGTTTTACTTTTAAGGAATTAAATGTTTTTTTAATTATAATATAAATTTACATAATATTTAATATAGACACACATATATGAAATAATGATGGATATAAATATTTATAAAATTTCTTCCTCTATTTTGTGTGTGTGTGTGTGTGTGTGTGTGTGTGTGTGTGTGTGTGTGTGTGTGTGTGTGTGTGTGTGGTGTGTGTGGTGTGGTGTGTGTGTGTGTGTGTGTGTGTGTGTGTGTTTGTGTGTGTGTGTGTGTGTGTGTGTGTGTGTGTGTGTGTGTGTGTGTGTGTGTGTGTGTGTGAAATTATATATTTGAAGTGTATGTTATTAATTGAAATATATATGGGGTATAATATACTATATATGAATATGATTGGTAATCACTTGAATTCTTAACTATCAACTCAAAATCATAAAATTTTAACTCTTTTGAACATTGAACTTGAAGTCTTAACTCTCAACCTTATAGTTGTGACTTTAAACAATTACCTTTCAACCTCAAACCATTAGTGTTTACTCTTACCCCCTAAGACAAAATCTTAACATTAAGCCTTAACCCTTATCCTTCCATATTTATTCCTTCAACTTTAACCCTAACCCAAACTCTTAATCTTATATTATATCTCTTAACCTTTAACATTAAACTTTTAACTAAAAACATAATTGTAAAATGTTGTCCTTAGAACATTTTATCATTAAATGTAACCCTCAAACCTAATCCAAACTTGTAACCATATACTTTATCCATAAGCTTCACATTAAATCCTTACTTGTAAATACTTTTATGCTAGCCCTTAACCCTCATTGAACCTTGAGAACATTAGCCTTTGACCCAACTCTTAATTCTAAACTTTCAAAACTAACTTAAGCCCAAATTTAAATACAAAAAATTACCCTTAATATTATACCCTTTTAATCTTGAACATGTAATTATAAATTTATGACTTTTTAAATATTTGCAACTTATTCCTTCAACTTCAACACCTCAAACTTGATGTTTATCACACAATCCCAACCTTTAACTCATAACCCTTAACCCCTAAGTCAATCTCTAACATTAACATTTGGCCATTAAATTTTAATTAGTTAACCTTAAGTATTTAAGCCCTTAACCCCTAACTTCCAACTATTAATTTAAACACTCAACTTATGACCCTGAACCCTAGTCCAGACCTTTATCAATTAAATATTAATAGTTTCTTTTCCCTGCAAAAAGAAACATGTGTCTTCATTTATATATAGAAATTACATTATGTAGATACAAATTTTCATGTGCATTCGAACAGATATGAAGTTAAGCCAGATAATACATATAGTCCATTTGTTTTTGTAAAAATAATTATTGTCCAACAAAATATTCACTATCCAAAGAGATAGGAAAAAACAACTTCCTACACCCTTAGTAAAAAATCCTATCATGATAAATAAGTATGTCCATAGGACATCACATACAAAATGGTTTCATATGCAACATATATGGATATATATTAAATATGCATAGTAAAAAAAAATCCATCTAAGTAAGGCCTATGATAAAACAAAAATTGTTTAGTCCCCCTGAACTTAGTCACCATCCATAGTCCCAGATCCATGAGAAGGAAAACTTTAGAAAGCCCATTAGCAGTCTCGTTCTACTCCCTGTAAACATCGCAACATGAGAAGGATGTGAAGAAAGATAATATATGATGAATGTCCCCCACAATATCAACAAGTAATAACTTTCTGCAAGATTGAATATTGTTGACCCAATTAACAACAATAAGTGAATCCCCAAAGCACTAAAAATTAGAAATCCCCTTCTCCACAACAAATGAAAAAAGTGTATGGCATGCAAGAACCTCAGCCCAATTGTTTGAACCCCGACCCAACCCCATCTAAACATGGAAATAGTGATGTGGATTTAAATTAAGGATAAAACCCTCATCACACAGTTGATCATTCCCTTGTGGGGCCCCATAAAAAACCCCAAGGAATTGAAGAATCCACCAGTTCATGAACAATTTGAAGCAAGAGGTCGTGTAAAATGTTTTAAAATAACTAAGCATTCAACAATACTTTTAATGGGCCAGGAGGAAGAGTCTTTGAAAATAGCCTTATTTCGTGTAATCCAGATCCCCTAACACATGATCAAAGGTAAAGATCGAAAATAATAAGTAGCCCAATCAACTGCCCAAGCTTGCCAAGAATTCTCGAAAGAAGAACCCTCCCAACAACAATAAGGCCCCAACACCAAGTAGACTTGTTCCCAAACTTGAACTATGAAAAGGAAAAAGAGAAAAAGGTGTGAGATGGAGTCTCTCACATTTTTACATAGAGCGCACCACCACTAATCAATGTCAAAACCCAAATCTTCCGCTCTGAGAAAAATATAATCTAGATTAAGGGAATAAACACCATCTGGAGAAAACACCCAAACTAGCTCATCTACATGATCACATAAATGAATGTGTGACACCCTCAATGCATTAGTAAAATGTGTCCATTCCACCCACAAATAGAATGGAAAATCAAGGGATTGAGTAGAGGACAATCCTTAGCACCACATGGTGGTACTTCTTGGATCCACAATCTGAGACAACTAATACATACCCTTGTCATGAAGGAAGGAATCAAAGGAAAGGAAATAATATGTTCATTTAAACACCCAGGCCAAGGATCCAATCCAATGTGAAGCCCCTAGACATTACCAATCCACCAAGCCAGCCCAGATGCCACCAGATAAAAAGAGAGAAAAGTAGCATGCCACATAACATAAATATTTTGAAAATATTTGTTTGGCATATGAATCGAATCCTCTACAGGGAGTGGCTCAATATAATTTTATACAATAATTTTCTTCCATATGCTCTCTATAATGATAATCCCCCCCACACTCTTAGCATCCAGTGCCTGAGAGAAGTAGAAAATATTTTTAGGCCCCATCCCCCAAGTAGTTTTGGGATGGCCAATATGTACCAAGTCACCCATGGTAGCACATAATTTTCACCAGAGCCCACCCAAAGGAATTTAAAATGTTTTCTTTGAATGCACTCCAATGTACCCTTGGGAATATTCCATTCTAAAGACATCCAGTAGAGTGTAATCGTATCGACCACTACTTTAATCAAGATCAATCTTCCCGCATGAGACAACCAATGAAAGGACTAAACTGAAAGGCGTCTACTAGTTTTTCCCAAAGCCAGTCCCAATCCATTTTTTTATAGCAATTTTGTTTTAAATAATATCCAAGATATTTAAAACCATCTTCCATATCCACAATGTAATAGGGAAAAATGGATCCAATCAATTTGATTTCAAGGTACTCCAAATTGTGAACAACAATTGAGGACTTTTGAACATTGATTTGCATACCAGTAGCAGAGTCATAAAGAACCAAAAGGTCTACAAGTTTCTATAGGTCCCAAACAATGCCATTATAGAAAACTAATATGTTGCCCATAAAAAGTTAATGAGTGATAGTCAGCTCCTGAGACACCATAATCCCCCGAAACATTCTGGATCACAACATCCTTAAGCATCAAATTGAGACCTTCATCCACTAATATGAATAAGAGTAGAGATAGGGGGTACCCTTGTCACAAACCACGTTGTGCCGAGAAAATGGGTGGTGAAGATCCATTAATGAGAATAGCAAAAGAAATTATGGTAAGGAAACTCATAATCTAGTTTATGAAAGTTCCCTCAAAGCCCACATGGGTGAGAAGTAATCAGATGAAGGACCAATCCACTTGATCGTAGGCCTTGAGAGGTCGATCTTAAAAACAACACCTTTTAACATTTGATGTTTAATATTATGAATGACTTCATAGGCCACCCCTATCGTTTCATGTATTTCTCTTCCAGTGAAAAATCCAAACTGTTATGGAGAGATGACCTAAGAAAGGATATTCTTAATCTGTCTCGCAATAACCTTTGAGATTACCTTATAAACGCAGTTGCACAAGGATATGGGCTAAAAATCCTCAAAAAATTTAGGATTGTCTAACTTAGGAATTAGTTCAATGAAAGTGGAATTAAAGGATGGAAGGATCCTCCCATCCCTTCGGGATTCATTAACCACATGTAACAAATTAGGGCCCAAGGCCTCATAAAAAGCTGAGAAAAATTCAATAGCCCATCCATCCAACCTTGGGCTCTTATCCTTATGGAAGCTCGCAAGGGTAGATTTTAGCTCCAACTCTAAAACCTCCCCTGATAAATCCAAATTTTCCTCATCATTGACAAACCTCGAGAAAAATTGTGCAGCCCTAATAATGTCTACCACATTAATCACCCTAGAAGCACTGAAAATAACTTTGAAAATTTTAACCCCCAGCTCCACTAACCCAAAAAATGTAGATGAATTATTCCTCATGTCATCCTCCAAACCCCAGATGGCGTTATGAAGCCTATGCCCCTTTGCATATGCATGGAATAATTTTGTATTTTCATTCCCACTGTTCAACCAAACGACCTTTCCTTTTTGTCACCAATTCTCTTCCTGCTTTGCCAAAATTTCCTTTTGGTTTGCAAACAAACCATGGTACAAATATCTATATGATTGATTTTGAAAACCACACGATCCAAAGTTATCAAAGAACCCCAACTCTTATTCAACCTTCAAGAAATCTGCTTGCTCCTATTTTCTACAGGAAATATACCTTTCTTTGATAATCACCTTCTAGTGTGTATGATTCCAGCCAAATTGGCCTGCAGTAGAAACATTTATCTCGTCATCATATGGAATTGAATGTTGTTTTATTAAATCAACAAAAGCTTCCCCCTTCAACCATTTTTGAATTAATTTTGAAAGGGTTGTTTAATTTTTGAGACAACCCCTTTAATTCCAAAAAGACGAGCCTATGGTCTGATATACCACTGAGCCAATCTGTTGTCGAATAAGGGAAAAAGAGCCAAGAGATGCTTCATCCACCAAGAAACGATCTATTCATATTGCAATATTATCCTCCCCCACCCTTTGATTATGCCAAGATGACCCTACGTGAATAGAGTGTACATCTACCATTGATTATGAAGAAAATTTTTTGGGAGAAAAATTCAAACAATGAATCTAGTCTCGCCTAAGAATCCCAAGATTCTGCTTCACCCATAAAAAAAATTAACACCCCCCCCCCCCCCCCCCTCCTTAAAATAAGAGGTGTCAAAAGTGGGAGGTTCATCCCAAATAGTGACTTCCAAAATTTCACCTGATCATTGTGAGGGCCATATATATTGAGAAAAGTAAAGACTTTATTAAATTCTGTGGAATATCTGGACATCACCATACTAGAATTAATGCCCAAGAAATTATGATCCATAATATTACGGGTGTCTCAACCCATTTCCAAACTACCCAAGCATCCTCGAACATCATAAGCAGTAAAACACCATGAAGGCATAGAATACTCCAAGAGTTTGACCACATTTTCCCCTTCCCTAAGAGTTTCTTGCATAAATATAACATCACGACATTCCACAGAGAAAAGACATCTAAGGGATAATTTTTTAGGGGCAGTAGCCACTCCCCTGTAGTTAAAAGATAGTATTTTCATAAGGAAACCCTACTCTATGCCTTCATTTCTCTAAGCACCCCATCCATATAAGATTGTTGACCGAAGCCAATTCCACACAAGCCCATGATTTTTCCAAAGAGATGTGATTTCCGACCCCAACCCTTGCTTAAGGATTCTGGAAAGTTGATACAACCTAACCCACCCTACTTGCCACTTGAACTTGCTATCACCAAACAAGATTGGTGATTATGTAGAATTTAACCCCCACCTAGACCCTCAGAAACTAGAGAGAAAACAATAGCCAACGGGGAGGAAAGATTAGTCAATCCATATGGCATCGAGTAAGAGGAAAATTGAGTAGGAAAGAAAAGAGACTGAGTATAACCATCCCCATCCACTCCTGAAAAATGTACATGAATCGAACAAGATGAATCATAACAAGAATATATATGTAATTTATCTAGAGGGATGGATACTAAATTACCAGGATTCAATGAAAATTCCTGAGACATATCATTCCTTGCAACCAACGTTAAGGTAGCAGTAGTCATAATCAATCTCGAGATAGTAATCATCATTGAGGTAGGAATAGAAGACACATTTGAGACTGATTCATATGCCCAACCCTTGTCCATGGAGGGAACCCTCTTCATTGATACATCTGCACCCCTATCAATACATTACTTTTTTGAAATATTACAACCATTCAAAATTCCATGCAAAGATAAGGGACATTGGTTGACCAAGTGTCCTTCCTTATGACAATGCCAACACTGAAAAGGAATCCCATCATAGTCCAAGTCCTAAAGTTGAACAGTATTCCACCCGATGTTTATAGTATCATGCAATTTTTTTTGAGGTCTAGGAACACCAAAAAAGTTACCGTTGACTTGTCCTTGTTCTACAAAAAGGTGTAGTCTTCATCCAAAAATTTCCCAAGACTATTCCCCAATTTTGTGAAGCTTTCATGATTCCACATATTTGATGGTAGATCCAGAAACCACACCCACACTGGAATTTCATCCATATGTTCCTTCCTGTGAAAGAGGCGTCCAAATTTGAAAAGGACTAGAGAAAATTCAATGGTCCAAACCCCCATGGAAACTCGCTCTACATCTTCCTTCAATTTAAAAGATATTTGAATACAACACATGGTTAGGAGAAAAACATCCAGCGCATCAGAAGCCACATAGTGGAAATCCCAAATTTTTGCCCACGAGCCCTTCCAACCAAGGATTTCTCGGCGAAGGCCACAACATTCTTCATGGACACCTCCTCCCCCACACATAAATGATATGGTGCAGGTGAAAGCGCCCATTTTAGCGCTTTGTACTTTTTTTCCTGCATAAGGGCGACCAAAAATACCCACCTCCTCTGACCCCTCACCACATCTATCATGGATCGATATCTCAAGGCCCTTTGAAACATAAACTCCCATTGACCTTGAGGGAACAAACGAAGAGGAAGTTGAACAAGATCTCCCCACTGAAACATCCCAAGCCAGATGTGCCAAACTCGGAAGAGGACCCACCCCACCTCTCACAATCGATAAAGAAGGTAGTTAAAAGTAGAAGTGGTACCACTAGTGCATGAGTTTAACCCACCTCCCTGTAGACCACCAAAAAAAGGTCGGGTAAGGGAAAAAATACCTTCCTTTGGGAAGTTGGGAAATGTGAAACCACCAGAAACCGTCGGATGTGTAAAACCACCCGTCTAGGAGAAAAACCTAGGACTAGTAACCTTCAGAGTAGTATTCTGACATGTTGCAAAAAAAAAACTATTGGACAACATATTTTTTGAGTTCCAAGGTAACCCATTCCCTAGGTTCAAAAACACAACAGAAAACCCCAAAGTCATTTGTTGAAAACCCTCGTTCGAGTTAACTTCTTCATTTGACACAAATATGGAACCCCTGTGCAAACTAATCCCATCGTAATCCATCTCATCCACATATGCCACCTTAGTGCTCCAAAAAATTCTAGAACCACCAAGATGAACCTGAGAGACCAAACCAAGTAGAGAACCAAACAACACATAAATATAGTAAAAGAAGTGAGAAAAATGAAAAACCAACGAAAGGATTAGGCGAATATAGTATCTAGGTCCCCCATGAAACTAGAGAAAGATCAACCGAGAAGCAATATTAAATAGTTTATCCTTAACCCTAAATAATTAATTGTCGAGCCTTACCTATGAATTTTTCCTTAATACTAACCTATAAACTTTAAACTTTAACTCTTAATATTTAAACCTAAAATAAATCCCATAAAATTAAACCTTAACCTTAATCATAAACCTTTATACCCCATTATTTAACTTTAACTTAACCCCTTAATTCCAACCCTTAACTTCAAACCCATTCTTTGACATTTAGGCTTCACAATGAATAATGTTCATATTGTTTGGACCCAACTTCATTTTTGAAATTAACCCAATTCACCATGATAATCGTTTGGACCCAACTTCATTTTTGAAATTAACCCAATTCACCATGATAAATATAAAGTTGGGCTCTAGTATAAGCCCAATAGAATAGTTATGCATGCATAACTACAATATTAATGATGTAATGAAATGATTTAAACTTTGTGTGAGGGCATATCATTCTCGACGTATCATTATTCATTCTTAATAGATTCATATAGAACATGCACAAATCACATTTAAAAAAAAAGAAAACATGGATTCAACACTTATTGTTCAATAAAGGATAATTTTAAAAACTGATTGTGTAAGAGAAATTCACCACCCAAATGTAATCATTCAATGCAAATGCCACCTCCAATCTGATCTGGAAGGTCATTAAGGTTGAAAAATTAGCAATACGCTTGCAACTTACTAAATCCAATCCACTACTTTCACAACACAACTAATCTACTCAATGCACAACATTTTAGGCACCTCGTGTAACCATCATTCAACCATGTGAAATGGATAAGGGCCACTTCCTAAATATGAGATGAATTAGGTTGAGAAATTAGCAATACGCTTGCAACTTACTAAATCCAATCCACTAATCTCACAACACAACTAATCTACTCAATTCACAACATTTTAGGCACCTCATGTAACCATCATTCAACCATGTGAAATGGATAAGGGTCACTTTCTAAATATGAGATGAACAAATTCGTTTGTAAACTGAATATCTAAAATAAATAGGATAATGACCTGTTGTGGTGGCAGTTAGAGGAGCGGATTCCCCTTTCCCGTGAGTCTGCTCTTGCTAAAATCATAGGAACTTAGTATACCCGATTTACAGGTGGTTGGTTATGCTCTTGGTGTTATAGTGGCAGCTATGAGGTTTGATCCTGGGTCTCCCATAGATTAGGCATGGCAGTGATCGATTCACCATATGGTTAAAAAAAAAAAAATAAGATAACATAAAGTAATCCATATGAATTAAAATATTTCGTTGAATAAAGTATGAGAATGTTTTACAATGGAGAGTGACCTTGGTTTCTATATGCCTCGTAGTGAAATTCCATGTAATGACATGTCATTAAGTGATACACTTTTTTATATATATGTTAAGAGACTCACCAACACAATTTGAGCAAATGATATTGGACATAATTGCAAAGGAGTTGATGGTCTTCCATTTTCTTTTGATAATGTTTGTAGATATAAGCTCTTGCATGTACACAAGTTTTACGGTATTTGATTGACATTACTATTTCCAGTGGAGTTCATATGTTGTGATCAATATCCACAACGGCGATGTTCCGAATGTGATAAATGGTGTAACTGTGTAAAACTTGTAGTACGTGTCTTAATCACCTAATTTATTTTGATGAAAATTAAATTTAAATGAATTGTTAAATTGAGTTTGAACCTTTTTAAATAAATCATGTCCACATCACATGTTTTAGCAATATATATTTATAATTTAATTTATAGATTAAATTAAATTTAAATGAATTACGAAGTTTAGAATTGATTTTCAATGGATAAATTTACATGAATTATGGATTATAGAATTGGTTCTAGGTGGGTGATTCTATCTAAAAATTCCTTTGAATGTAGATGGCATGCTTATGATGTATTATGTATGTATTAAATTTCATTGTTATCTTTATTATATATTAAATTATATATTATGTGGAATTTTTTATTTATCTTAAATTTTTAATACAATGTGTTGTCACTGTAGTGGTAGGGTGGGTACAAAAGTTATGATTGGTTAATATAATGTGTTTTAAATATTTAAATTTAATTGTTGATTAAAGGAGAGGACAACTTTTTGGATTCCAATGTCTAGTGGATTGTGATTGCTTGGAAAGCCATGAAACTAGTCTTGAGCTTAAACGTTGAATTCAATGGGCCATTGGTTGTAGACCTAGGTGACCTACTTACTGATAGACAATTTAAAAGATGTGAATGGAAGCAATGGAGGACAAGATGAAACATGTTCTCCTAACACATCAAGGAGACAAACCTGCAATCTCCCAAACAGAAAAAGGGACAAAGGGATAAATTATAGAAACACATAGTTGAAGAGGATCATTGGTTGGTTTTTCTAGCCTTAAGCACTTACTAATAGACAATTTAAAATATGTGAATGGAGGCAATGGAGGACAAGATGAAACCTGTTCTCCTAACATATCAAGGAGACAAACCTGCAATCTCCCAAACAAAAAAAGGTACAAAGGGATAAACTATAGAAACACATAGTTGAAGAGGATCATTGGTTGGTTTTTTTTTTTGGTGGTTTCTCCCTAGAGAACAAAGGGGGATCTCATTGTTGATCGTTGGAGCGAGTGGGAGTTATTGAAAAATGGTAGTAGAATATGAAGTGGGTGAATCCCATGTGAACTATAAGTGCGGCATGTGATTTTGTTGTCTAAGCCTATGTGGTCAGTGAGAGGCTCATTGGATGATTGAATGACTATGGTCCTCATTGTATTTCTTATAAACCACCTAGACAATGGACATTATACCCTTGTGGTGCTTTCTATGAAAAGACAATAGATAAACCATTTGGACAATGGATTCCAAGTCCTATATCTGAGAAATACCCCATCTGAACCTTAGGTGAATCCCTGTGAATGAACTCAAGAGGAAAAAGTGGGTTGTCGTGGTGCTTACTGCTAAGGAAAAACTTGTAAACCACCTTGGTATTTACTGTAGGTACAACTAATAAACTACCTTGGTGCTTGCTATTAGAGGGCAGTTGATAAACCACCTAGACAACAGGCTCCATATTCTGAGTGTTAAACCAGGTTATTGGTGTGAATTCCTTGAGCAATCATTTCCTCATACATTGGATCTAACTCAAAGCTACTCAACTAAAAGAAAGTTGTGTATCCAACCTATGGTTGGGTGAAGAGTGGAAGTCCCTGCTTCAGTTTCTAGTCAATTCAAGATATACAAATAAGTACATTACAATTTCATATTTGAATCATGAATCATGATATTCAATGTTATGCATGTGACTAGTATGAGATCTTGTGTGTATATGAATTTAATTGAATGCTTACATTGTGTTGTTCAATATTATGTTCATGATCAATATGAGAAACTGTGTGCTTATGCTCTCTTAGTTGACATTAATGGCTTCTTAATATATTATCCCAACTTGTCCAAAGGGTTAATAATGTTTGATAGATGGACTACGACTCCTCTTGTATAGTTGTGAGATTTTATGGGTTCATACACAATTAGTTTATAATCATAGCCCTCTGAACAAGTTTAACTAGATCTCAAATTGTGTAGGGAAGTGATGGTAGTTTATTAAATATTTTATTAAATCAATGAAATAATCTAAGTCCTTGAAATAAAATCGTTTAGGTAAAATCCATTGAAAGGAATGTGTGGGATTAATTAATAATCCTTTTAATTAATGCATTTAATCAATGTTTAAGCCTATTGACTTGAGGAATATGGTACCTAAGGGAAGTGTGTGAAAATTCCAAAATTGAAATCCTATTGCAACAACTGGAAATTATTCTTTTAATTGTTATTTTTAACAATTTATTTTCTATGGAAAATACTGAATAAATCACACTTCAACCTGCACAAATAAAATACTACGGAAATAATAGTGTTAGAAACTTAGTAAATACTAACACACACAAAATAAAAAAGACACCATTATTTTTGGACAAATGTCCTCGGAAAAATCAACTTGGGAAAACTGGTGTAGTAGTTGAGGGTTTTATTATTATGCAATAGCAAAATCTGAGTACAATAATATAGATGTTGAATCTGGAAATCCTACAGATAAAAATACTGGCAAAAATCTAGTGAGGAATTTTCCTCACTCCATAGGTAAATATGGCACTGAAGACTTGCTTCTGAAGCCCTCTATGAATTTCCCTGCATCACCCTTTGCGTGGGATCTACACAGGCTTTAACTCGTACAACCAAGATCTCAATCTGATATGCTTCTTTTGTTTTTCATTGACTTTGGAAACACTTCTCCTAGTCTCTGTAAAATTCTTCTACCACCTGAACACTTTTTAAACGATTTCTTGAATCTACAAATCGAACTGCCTTTAGAGACTACTACGCAGTCCCTACACCAACCTCATTGTGGCTCTTCTACCTCTCTACAAATGCACTCACTGGATTTGGAAATATTCCTCCATCCTCACTGTCACTGCTCCTCATTGTCTTTGCTTCCTCACTGAAGCTTGCACTCTCCGGCAACTGACTACTGCTACACTGAAAAATCGAATTCTCCAAGTGACTCTGGTGTATTCTCCATCACCACATTGATCCATTCTTATATCTTCCTATTGGGACTCCAACAGCTAATATTAAATCTTAATCAATGGATCAGATCATTTTTGGATCGATCTGTGTGAGTTTTTAGAGAATTCTCACCTTGACTTAATTAATTCTGATTAATTAATGAGTTTTCCTAAGTTTAGACTTAGGAAACAATAAAAATTGGTTAATAATCTAATTAAGTCATATCTAGGTGGAATTTTTATAAACAAATTCTGGGTCTTGAAGGTCTCATGTATTCTAGCCTCTCTACCAAATTTCATGTCTAGAACTAATTCGATGCTATAAGAACTAACACTCCCTCTTTGTGAGAATTGTGCTCTCTAGTGTTGCACATCCTGCCACGACACTATCTTTATATCATTCCCTGTCACGCTATTGATGTCTGGCCATATTGCCCACCAACCACTGTGCAAATCTGATGTTGCATTTGTGAAGTTGTTGGAATTTCCATACTGCTACCAACACTGCATCTGCACTGCCACTCCCTCTCATCTGTTGTTGTTGCAACTGCAAGTAGTGCAACTCAGAAGCATCCAAAATATTTAATCATTTGTGTTCAGTATGATGTATTTGGCTCTTGAGCATTTGACTACTACTAGCATTTTCACTGCCACTAAAGAATTTATGCTGCTACCAACTGTTGGGCCATGAATACGACCACTTTGTAATACTTATTTCATCCATTTTTACTCTTCTCTATTATATCATCTATTATAATTTATCATTTAGATCCATTTTATAAAAGATTTATGCTCTTATGGCTGAATATTATTTATTCTCCTTTATTTCTAATAAATTGATGATTATGCGTAATTTTATCAATGATAGTTTTAATAAATCAGTTGTAACATTATTCACCATTTTCAGCCTCCAAGATAATCTCCAGATTGAAGACTTGATCATTAAAAGTGCCAACTCAGAAATTCGTTGGAATAAGAAGTGACGGTTTTGCGGTTGAGATTCTGAGCAATTGAAGCAGAATTTGGAAAACCTGGAACATGGGTTTTGTCCACAACGGACCCAATTAACTTTTGTAAAGAATGGTTTTCCCAAATTCGGCTTGTACTGAGAGAAACGCAGGGTTATTTGAGCACGATTTTCTCAGATTTGTTGTTGCGGCCGTCCTCCAAATCTCAGCTGCAAAGCCAAATTCGTCTTGCTCTTGTTGAAAGCTGGATGGAAATATATCTTCTTGTTTATCAATTGGTTGGAAACAATCTAATTTTGTAATAGTAATCATGTTGTACTTATCTTGATTGTAAATGCTCTATGATCTTTCTTTATTTAAATCACAACAAAGATCAGAGAGGGGGGTGATTTCAGAGGGATTCGAATGATGGAATTGAGGATGAATTAGAGCTTCAGAATTGAGGATGGCAGAGAGAATGTATAATGGCTGAGAGATTGAGAGACTTCTTGTTGTAATCCACTGTAACTCTGCTTTGATATTTTAATATAAATCTAGTTTCCATTCCATCTTTGATCCTGAAGTAACCCAGCAGCATCCGCTGGCGGCTAAGGGCCCAACCTCTGGTGGAGTACGCTGCTACTGTATTATATCTTTATGCTTCTTGTGTGGTTTGATCTCTTTCTTTTACTCTGTTCAGTAATATGATGCACTTTACTGTTTTACATACCAACGCTATTAGATATACTTGATTGGATACTATCGTTATCTGCAACAGGAATGTTATGTTACCATTTTAATTCTGTATTGCATTGTTGTTCCTTTGGATCATTGATATAACATTGTTGTTCCTTACAGATTTTTGTTCGATTACAGATTAACCGCGTTGTATGTTCCTAAATTGGTACAACTGTATGATGTATTCTTAAATTGTGACTGTTGTTTATTCGGGATTGTTGTTCCGTTACAATTGCTGTTACTTTATAACTGTGATTCATGCATATTGTATCGAAGCTCGGATTACTGTCCCTTTTAATGATAAGTGTGTTGCGTGCTTGATTTGGATTGTTGTACATTCATATTTAGTTGTTGTTCCATTTCTGAATTGTTGTTTCATTTATTTTCCATTTCTTAAGGACAGACTCAGGCTGTAGTGAGTGTCAGCTTCTGCTATTTGGCTCCCAAACCTCTGATCTGCTCCCATCAGTTATGAAAGGGATAGGTTATTGCCACCAAACCCTTGGCTGATGTGTTGTTCTATTTCATTTTTATTTCCTTTACTTGCCATTTCATTTATATTCATCAAGGACGATCTCAGGCTGTAGTGAGCCTCAACATCTTCTACCTAGCTCCCAGACCTCGGATTTGTTCTCATCAGTTATGAAAAGGATGGGTTATTGCTACCGAACCTTCGACTGATGTAATGCTTGGTGTGATTTAGCCTTTTGAAGTAGTTAAGTTGTAGACATGCACCCATTTACTTTGTTGTTCATTTCTATTGATTAATTGCACTAGTTTGCTTTTAAAGAGTTTTCCTAGTTTACTTTCAATGGCAGCTTTAGTTCAAGTTCGATTTCCTTTTGATTGCTTTAAAGCAGGACTGTCAACTGTAGAGAACATTAGTTGTTGCTTCCTCGTTCCCAGATTGATTGTCTTGTTCCGGTTTGATTTCAATTGCATCAATCTCTAGAGGAATGAGTTATTGCTACTGTATCCTCAATTGATGTTTGCTGAGTGAATAGTTGTATTTCAGAGCATTTGAGTTTATGTTATTGTTAGATTTCTTTTTTAAGCATTCATTTAATTTTGTAGCTTTTAAGCACTATAATACAAAACATTACTCTTGAGTAAATAGCCACCTCAGACTGAGTACACTCTTGAAATAAAAAGTCGTCCCTGGGTTGATAATTAATGTGAAGGTAATTAGGAGTTTAAAAGACACCTTTTTATCGCTCCACATTTTGGCGCCGTTTCTGGGGAGAGTGTAGCCATTTTTAAAGAGTAGTGTGTATCTGATGAGTGCCTATTAGGAGAGAATTGGGTATTAAAAACGGAAGGTAAGAACCTGCGTACAGAGCATGTAAAAGCCCTGCTCCGCCGCCCGCTTTCTTGCAGGACTGTTAAAGAACCTAGGGTAGAAATAGATGTTTGAATTTTTGTGTGAATGACTTAAAAAAAAATAGAAATTTTGAAAAACAAATCACACGATTTCATTCAAGTGGTGATGTAAGCACCACCCATTTCACTAACTAATTGACAGGAACATTGGAAAAAGGAGCTTCGAAGGAACACATGAAGAACATCTTCTGTTATGGTAAGAAACTGCCCAACATTTGTTTTTTTGAATTTCCTGCTCAACTAATTCCACACCCTCACCACAATAAACCAATACAACATGCTTACAGTGTTGGACTGCCAAATTTACCCAACCTTCCCACCCATTCTATCTCACATGTGCCATTAGAGAAAATTTACAATGAAATTCATAATGTTTTAAATTAAAAAACTGTAGAAGCTATGGAAGAAAATGAGGTTTCTTGTAGGTTGCACCAACAAACCATTTTTAAAGCTCAAGAACTTCATGGTATGATGGGAAATCAAGAAAGGAACGGATATATTGAAGATTGGTTTCACTCCATCACGTGTTTGCATCATCACTCCATACTTCAACAATTTTTGATACCATCTTTTCAAGGGAAGTTGGCTTCTCATACCCTAATTTTTATCAACATGCATTTTTCAAATTTGGGTATGTGCATACGTAAAGCCTCAATTCTAAAATGGTTCCACTGTAAATACTCTTATACATAAACATATTCTATTCTCAAAGAAGAGTATGATAGTGGAGAAAATAAAATAAATAAACAAATAAAACAAACACATCTTTTTTTATTTTTATTTTTGAAGCTAGTTGTTTTTTGTTACAACATGCTATGGAAATCAACATCGGTGATAAAAAAAATTGTGTATGTAGATGACTTATAATGGAAATAATAGTTCTACAAACATTTATATTCATTTTTATCATCAATATAAAAAAATGGTTGAATATCATTTTTTTTTGGCTTTCGGGCTTGATGAAATTTATGGAAAAACAGTCGGGACAGTCATGTTTTGAGGGACCAAAAGTGAATGTTTTTAAAACCTGTTTCTACCCTAGGTGGCCCTTGACGTCTACTTTCTAACCCAATTTGAACCACTCAATTTGGATTTGAAACGAAAAATTTAGAAACAAAACATTGACAGGGTGTCTAGTGGGCAGCTCAGGAACAGAGTTGGGACAGTCAGTTTTTCGAGGCATATATGTTTGAATTTTTAAAACCTGTTACCATGGTAGATTCCCCTATGAATCTAGTTTACAATACAATCGGAATCACTCATTTTTGATATCGTATGGGGAAGTTATGAAAAAATTACTGACTGTCTATCGTAAATCAGCACCCTTAAAACTATGTCTTTCCGACTGTTCCTTACAGTATTTGACCTATCAATTCTTCTTTTCTTCAAAACATGTTTCTATTGGAGATAAAAAAATGAATCTACTTTCATTTCCAATTTCAATCATTTGAATCCGACATTATGCTTGAAATATCAACCGTTGGTCTAAGTGGGGTAATCGAAAATGACTCTGTAATGCAGGTTGTTCTAACTAAAATTGACATATCATATCATTGAATTTTTAAAACCTGTTTCTATTGGAGATATACCTTTGAATTATCTCTCATTTAGCTCTGGAATCAATCAATTTGGACAAAAAACAAAGAAGTTGTGATTAAAACACTTTTGGTTAGTATGGTCGACCACTACTCTCCCGCAGGTGACAAATAAATTTTACTTTGTTATTTTCTCCATGGATTTGTTCTATAGAGTAACTACTTGTTAGTTTTTTTTTTGCATAATTCTTGGATTAGGGGAGCCGTGCACCTCTCTTTCTCCATGATTTAATGTTTTATTGCAGGTAGACACTCGTTTTTTGCAGGTCCTAGGAGAAAAAGAATGTCAATTTATGGACGAGTGATTCTTGAAAGAAATTTTAAATGAAACAAAGGAATTTCATCCAACTCATTACCCAACGGATTCATAATAGAAGAAATGAAGATTTGATTTCCATTTGAAGATTCATGTCATGTCTTTGCTGCCAAAACATTTTTCGAATAGATCATTTTTTTGACATAACATCATAGCTGTTGTAACTTAATTTATTTATTTACATACTGTTTTTTGTTGTTTCTTTTCTAATTTCTCTTATATTTTGTGTTTTAGGTGTTGTTTCATTTAAACTGTAACCCATCCTTAGCATCAATACAGTGAACAGCTAATTCATTCTTTGCGTGCTTGCATTTTATGCTTGATGTTCCTTTTCTGAAGGGACAACATTTATGTGCACTTTTGTCGTTTCTGCTGTTCCTTTTTCAAAGGGACAACATTTTCGTTTTGCTATTCCTTTTCCAAAGGAACAACACCTTTTGGGTCCACAGTTCATTTTTTCGTTCCTTTTCCACAGTTCATTTTGTTGTTTCTTTTCCACGGTTCATTTTGTTGTTCCTTTTCCACGGTTCATTTTGCCGTTCCTTTTCCACAGTTCATTTTGCCGTTCCTTTTCCACAGTTCATTTTGTTGTTCCTTTTCCATGGTTCATTTTGTTGTTCCTTTTTGCTGTTCCTTTTCCAAAGGAACGACACTTGCATTTTTTCTGTTCATTTTCCAAAGGAACGACACTTTTCGTTTTTGTTGTTCCTTTTCCAAAGGAACGACACTTTTCATTTTTGTTGTTCCTTTTCTAAAAGAACAACACTTTCAGTTTTTGCTGTTCCATTTTCTAAAAGAACGACATTTCCATTTTCACACTTTTTGGTGTGTGTTTTTTTTTTTGTGTGCATTTCCTTTGTTGTTCCCTACAAGGAATAACACTTTTTTTGAGTGTTTTTGCTGTTCATTCAAAAGAGCAACAGTTTGGGAATATTTTTGAGAGCAACCCTTTCCTTCCTCTTGTAGGATTACTCCTAGTTCATCTCAACCACATTTTACTGATTCCCTTTCATGGCATGAAGTACACTACTTTTATAAGGACAAGAATTATGGATTCTACTGAAGCGAGTTAATATCATTCACGTTATGATCTTTAACAGGACAACTCTTTGATGATAACTTATTTTCAAAAGGGACACAATTATTTATATACTACTTTACTGCATTGTTTTCTGTTGAACATGATATTGATTGATCATCTTAATACCATGCTGGTTCCACCCTTCCTGGTTATAATCTTCTCTGTCTGTAATAAATGAGATTATGGTTATATTTTTCTATTGACATGTTCAACTTCTTCCACCATCTCTACTCTTAAGGAGCACTGAGCCTCCCTCATTTTATTATAAAAATATGTAATAACAACAAAATTTTGTTCGCAGATGGAGGATAGGGGGTCTCATTACGAGCCAGCCTACCATGTTCATAAGATTGTAACAAAGTGACATTCCCATTATGGCCACCACACCAGGGTTATGATCCATTGGATAGCCAAATTATCCTTGGAACAGGAGGTCTCATCACGAGCTGGCCTGATCACTTTTGCTACATCCCAGTGAATGGCAGTATGATTATCTGGTTACCACGCCAGCACACGGATCTCTTCTGTAGAACAACACTGTAACTCTCCATTTATAAATTGAGGATCCTGGCTCATATGGGTTAAAAAGCAACCCTGCCGAGGCTATGGACGCCTACTGGCAGCAGCGGCTCTGCTTATGGTATTGAATTTATATCTTATCGTCAATTATTATTATAATACCCTTTTCTTATTTTTTTCTTTTTATCAGAGAAGTTATTTCCTTAACTTTTTCCCTGTTTTGAACCTTTATGCATGAGAAATTGTTTTATGATCAATCACATCATTTTCAGCTTGAATACTGTCAGCAAAGCATCTTTTTAGCATATTGTTGTCCTTTTTCATTTTGCATAAACTTATCATCAATACAAAGCATCCTATCTTTTATTTATAACTATCTTTATACACTCTGCTCTCATTATAACGATAACTCTCGCTGTCCTATCATTGATATGTGTACTCTGCTTCATTTACTGTTGTATTGTTCATTCCCTTGCATTGTCGTCAGCACAACACATTTCATATGCTTTATGGTTATGGAACCCATTTTTCCAATTGGAGGGGGGAATGTATGCATTATGGGATTGCATGCGATATGATTACTGCACTTTGCCATACCTTGTTGATTTGACAACATATTAGTATTGCATGTATACATAAGTTTTTCTAATTGAAATTTTGCATGCATCTTATCTGTTGCTATTCAAAACTAACACTATGGATTCAAGAACATTGTATGCAAAATAGTGCTTTGTTTACGGGAGAACAACAAGTATGGGCAGAATTCTATTCGTAGCATGACCACACTATTGCACTTAACAGAAGAAGCTTGTGAATGTGAACAATTCTTCAGACATGGTGTGCTTACCTGGATTCCACCTTTTGCATCATTTTCCGCACCCACTCAGCTTCAACAATTTCCAATCCATATATGTCATTTCAAATTTTTCTTTTTGGAGGTAAAACTCGAGGTAAAATAGCATAATTTTCTAATTTATTAGGAATTTAGGAGAATTTAATGAAAATCCATTTTGAGCATTATTTATCATCCTTCATTTCACATCTTTACCACTTCCCCTTTTTCAGCAGCATATCATTTCCGAGTGTGGGGGAGTGTTCCTTCATTTCTTTCTTATGACCATGTCATTCATATTCTTTATCATCCATTGCTATTCTTATTCATTCTTAACACCTCCCTTATTCCATGTTGTTTTACACCAAGCATATAATTCAACAGATAGTAGAAACCACCTCTATTTCTTTTCTAGCATCGCATGAGGGCATGCTAATTTTTCAAAGAGGGGGAGGAATTGCTACGCATGATGGATGTTTTCTATTTTTCTTTTCTCATTTAAGGCATACAATTCAGTGTAGAAATTGAATTTCCATAATATTTTTAAAACTAATGAACTCAATTCTTATGATCTCTAGGAAACACAGGACACATACTATTAAAATACACATACCTAGATAAATTCAAGATAAATTGGTTCATAAAATTTCGGAAATCATGCACTCTCACCTACAGCCATTTTGTTTATATCTCATGATCCGTGCATCAAAACAGTCCGGTTTTTGGATCATAAAGGCATTCATATATTATAAATTTACTTGCCAAATTTCAACAAAAGCCGGGCTGTAGTTTTTGAGAAAATGGTTAATGAAGTTTGTTGTTACTTATATCATATTTTGTTGTAACTTCATATATACATATAATTGAATGTCAATGTAAAAATTGTTATGCCTTCATCAAGATTACTAAAAGTGAATATTCATTAATTAAGGAAGAATTCGTTTGTTCTGTCCATTTCATGAGCTGAGATGAACATATTTTTTATTGCTTGGTTAACACATGGTTTTTGTCTTTGGGTTGCATGAAGACATGCAATATATTCAGTTTTCGTTGCATGAGGACATGCAACATATTGAGTGTGGGGGTATGTTGGGCCATGAATACGACCACTTTGTAATACTTATTGCATCCATTTTTACTCTTCTCTATTATATCATCTATTATAATTTATCATTTAGATCTATTTTATAAAAGATTTATGCTCTTATGGATGAATATTATTTATTCCCCTTTATTTCTAATAAATTGATGATTATGCGTGATTTTATCAATGATAGTTTTAATAAATCATTTGTAAAATTATTCACCATTTTTAGCCTCCAAGATAATCTCCAGATTGAAGACTTGATCATTAAAAGTGCCAACTCAGAAATTCGCTGGAATAAGAAGTGACGGTTTTGCGGTTGAGATTCTAAGCAAATGAAGCAGAATCTGGAAAATCTGGAACATGGGTTTTGTCCAGAACGGACCCAATTAACTTTGTAAAAGAATGGTTTGCCCAAATTCAGTTTTTACTGAGAAAAATGCAGGGTTCTTTGAGCGATTTTCTCAGATTTGTTGTTGCGACCGTCCTCCAAATCTCAGCTGCAAAGCCAAATTCGTCTTGCTCTTGTTGAAAGATGGATGGAAATATATCTTCTTGTTTATCAATTGGTTGGAAACAATCTAATTTTGTAATAGAAATCATGTTGTACTTATCTTGATTGTAACTGCTCTCTGATCTCTCTTTATTTAAATCACAACAGAGATCAGAGAGGGGGGTGATTTCAGAGGGATTCGAATGATAGAATTGAGGATGAATTAGAGCTTCAGAATTGAGGATGGCAGAGAGAATGGATAATGGCTGAGAGATTGAGAGACTTCTTGTTGTAATCCACTGTAACTCTGCTTTGATATTTTAATATAAATCTAGTTGTCATTCCATCTTTGATCCTGAAGTAACCCAGTAGCATCCGCTGGCGGCTAAGGGCCCAGCCTCTGGTGGAGTACGCTGATACTGTATTATATCTTTATGCTTCCTGTGTGGTTTGATCTCTTTCTTTTACTCTGTTCAGTAATCTGACGCACTTTAGTGTTTTACATACCAGCGCTATTAGATATACTTGATTGGATACTATCGTTATCTGCAACAGGAATGTTATGTTATCATTTTAACTTTGTATTGCATTGTTGTTCCTTTGGATAATTGATATAACATTGTTGTTCCTTACAGATTGTCATTCGATTACAGATTAACCGCGTTGTATGTTCCTAAATCGGTACAATTGTATGATGTATTCTTAAATTGTGACTGTTGTTTATTCGGGATTGTTGTTCCGTTACAATTGCTGTTACTTTATAACTGTGATTCATGCATATTGTATCGAAGCTCAGATTACCGTCCCTTTTAATAATAAGTGTGTTGCGTGCTTGATTTGGATTGTTGTACATTCATATTTAGTTGTTGTTCCATTTCTGAATTGTTGTTTCACTTCAATTGCTGGTCTCTTTCAAGATTGTTGATTTGTTGTTTCATTTATTTGCCATTTCTTAAGGATAGACTCAGGCTCTAGTGAGTGTTAGCTTCTGCTATTTGGCTCCCAGACCTGTGATCTGCTCCCATCCGTTATGAAAGGGATAGCTTATTGCCACCAAACCCTTGGCTGATGTGCTGTTCTATTTCATTGTTATTTCCTTTACTTGCCATTTCATTTATATTCATCAAGGACGATCTCAGGCTGTAGTGAGCCCCAACATCTGCTACCTAGCTCCCAGACCTCAGATTTGTTCTCACCAGTTATGAAAAGGATGGGTTACTGCTACCGAACCTTCGACTGATGCAATGCTTGGTGTGATTTAGCCTTTTGAAGTAGTTAAGTTGTAGACATGCACCCATTTACTTTGTTGTTCATTTCTATTGATTAATTGCACTATTTTGCTTTTAAAGAGTTTTCCTAGTTTACTTTCAATGGCAGCTTTAGTTCAAGTTCGATTTCCTTTTGATTGCTTTAAAGCAGGACTGTCAACTGTAGAGAACATTAGTTATTGCTTCCTCATTCCCAGATTGATTGTCTTGTCCTGGTTTGATTTCAATTGCATCAATCTCTGGAGGAATGAGTTATTGCTACTGTATCCTCAATTGATGTTTGCTGAGTGAATAGTTGTATTTCAGAGCATTTGAGTTTATGTTATTGTTAGATTTCTTTTTTAAGCATTCATTTACTTTTTTAGCTTTTAAGAACTATACTACAAAACATTACTCTTGAGTAAATAGCCGCCTCAGACTGAGTACACTCTTGAAATAAAAAGTCGTCCTTGGGTTGATAATTAATGTGAAGGTAATTATGAGTTTAAAAGACACATTTTTATCGCTCCACACCAACTATGCACTGAGCCACTTGCTCTACTACCAACACTGCATTGCGCTCCTTAGCTATTAGTATCTGCAATTGTCACTGTCGTACTAGTCCATCTTGATACTGAATACTATGGGCCACCATAGCCAAGTAATGATCCATGAGGTGGAATCCTTAAGGACCCTGCCTAATATTTGTAGCTTTCTGGGGTTACCACTCGAAATCACCCCATCTCACTCCTAGAGGTATGGCTACCATCATCCCGAAGTATTCCTCCAATCTTGAGGATAACCTATCTATCTCAGCATGTGTTATCGCCTTGTCCTGCTTCTCCTGCTTGTCCTTCTTTCTGAGAGGACACTAGGTATTGTAGTGGCCAAACTCACCATAGTTGAAGCACTTGACCTTAGATGGGTCTTTATTCTTCTTCTTATGCTCCCCCTACCCTTGATTTGGAGCCTTAGATGAGAGGGCCACATTCTCCTCCTCCTTCACACCCTTCGCTCCATTGCTATTGTTGCCACTGATGGATCTCTTTAGAAGAACTCACCTCAACTCCTCATGTTGAAAGTCAGCCCACATTCTATCCCATCCTTGTAGCATGCCTCTTCCCAATATACATTGGATGAAGAATTTCCAATCCTTCGAGACATTTTTTAATTCCAACCATATTAGCTTTGAAGGTTGAGGTGTTGCCCAACAACTGCAACTTATTCTTAGACCTCTTGAATTCTGGTGAGAAAGGGATCTATGCCTTCCCCCTTTTGCATCCTAATTCATCTCGTCTTTTGTTCCAGGAACACCTTCCACTGCTCAAAAGTACCTTGGTATAGCATGGAGATAACATCCCACATCTCTTTGGTTGTTCTCTTGACTGCTATTTGTGAGATTATATGATCCTAGACTTCATCTAAGATAAACCACTTCACTTTCTCCATTTCTTTCATGTACTCCTTGAGCTGGTATGCATCATAGAGAGATACCACCACATTATCTATGTCGGCTTTTAGGCCATATTCATCTAGAAGGAAGGGCATCCTACCCTTCTGGATGATGTAGTTGGAAGATCCATCCAACCTATCCTGATCTCTAAGCCCTGTTGTGGCCATCTATGATCAAGTCAAAAACTCCCTTTCTCTCTACTCAATTGCTTCTCTTCTACATGCACTCCACTCTGGAATGCATAGATCTACTAGCTGCTACTCCCAATCTGCCTAGAAAAAATTGAACTTTTGAGACTTGAGTTTCCCTGAGAGAAATTTTCCCTCTATTGTATGTGCTTTTCTCTTCCACCTGATGTTGGTTCTACTGCTACAAAACCCTCTGCATCCAACCAAGGAATCTTCTCAATGAAATTCTAAGTTGTTGTTGTTACCTCTGGCTATTGGAATCACTATCCCGGGCAACTTGAATTTTCTACAACCCTACAACTAAAAGTTGAATTTATGCCCTAGTAATTCAACCTGCCTTTTTTAGCACTATGATGCCTTTAGAAATTTCAACCTTCTTCTCCTACTATAAATCAAAAGTATTTCCTTCTCCACTTCTAAGCTTCCTGACTGATCACTCGGGCTCTGATACGATGTGAAAATTCCAAAGCTGGAATCCTATTACAACAATTGAAAATTATTCTTTTAATTGATAATTAATTTTAACAATTTATTTGCTATGGAAAATAATGAATAAATCACACTGCAACCTTCATAAATAAAATACTACGGAAATAATAACGCTGGAAACTAAGAAAATACTAGCACATGCACACAATAAAAATGGCATTGTTATTTTTGAACAAATGTCCATAGAAAATCCCAACTTGGGAAAATCGGTGCAACGATTGAGGGTTTTGATTATTATGCAACAATGAAATCTGACTATAATAATCTAGATGTTGAATATGGCAATCTTATAGAGAAAAATACTGCAAAAATCTAGTGAGGAATTTTCCTCACTCCACAGGAAAATCTAACATTAAAGACTGGCCTCTGAAGCCCTCTATGAATTTCCCTACATCACCTTCTATGGCGGTTTTGTGTAGGCTCTAATTCATACGGATTGGATCTAAATCTAAGCTTCGTCTTTTGTTTTCCACTGACTCTGGAAACACTTCTCCCGACCTATGCAAAATTCTTCTGCCACTGGAACACTTAAATGACTTGCCGAATCCAAAAATCGAACTACCTTTAGAGGCTACTACATAGTCACTGCGCCAGCTTCACTGTGGCTCTTCTGTCTCTCTACAAATGCACTCACTGGATCTAGAAATATTCCTCCAACCTCACTATCCTTGCCCCTCATTGTCTGTGCTTCCTCACTGAATATCAAACTCTCCAGAAATTGACTGCTGCTACTTTGGAAAATCAATTTCTCCAAGTGACTTTGGTGTATTCTCTATCACCACATCGATCCCTTCTTATATCTTCTTGTTGTGACTCCAACAGACAAGATTAAATCTTAATCAACGGCTCAGATAATTTCTGGATCAATCTATGTGATTTTCTAGAGAATTCTCACCTTGAATTAATTAATTTTAATTAATTAACCAATTTTCCTAAGTTTAGACTTAAGATAGATTAAAAATTTGGTTAATAATCTAATTAAGTCATCTCTAGGTGGAATTTCCAGAAATGATTTATGGGTTTTGGATATCTCATGTATTCTAGCCTCTCCACCAAATTTTATGGCTGGAACACATTGATGCTAAATAAAATAGTAAAGTGATATTGGCCTAGAAGAACAATATATCAGGGAAATGATACCAACTCAAGTAAATGTAATATCGGGGAACTAAATGTTAGTGCATGTTGGTAGTAGTATGGCATGTGTGCCATGTGGATCCCCCACATGGAAGTGGCATGGCACCATGTGGTCCAAGCATGGCCACATTAGTACAATGTAGATTTCGCTTGATAACATGGCCTCTTAATGGACTAAAGTTCTAAGGGGCATAGCTTTTTAGTTGGGACTCAGATTGAGGTAAAATTATATCATCGAAAAGTTCTCAACAAGATGAACAAAATGTTGGCATTAGTTTTAGGTTTCAAAAACTTTAAGGAAAATTGGTTGTTGTAATTTCATGTTGATAACAAACCTTGGAGATCTAGTTAAAAGGGTAGAACTCCCATTTCCTATGATGGTTTAAGGGGTGGGAGGTTTTAAAGAGTGGTATCAGAGCTTGGGTTCAACAATGGACTTGAAGGAGGCTCACATACACATAATATAATTTAATTACATATGGTTGAGTACATTAATTTTGTATATGAATGTTGATTTAAACTAGTAGTTGTTGTGATTACTAAGATGGAATTATTAATTGTCCTTTTGTTTTTTGGAATATGAAATTAACATGTTTTGTAGTTGTGTGAAGAGATTCAAGCCAACATGCTTTATGCTTGCATCCCAAGTCTAGGATTAATATGTTTATGCCTGATTTAGCTAACAGTTGTGTGGGTGTGACAACACATAAGAAGAAATAATCTATATCAGAGAAAAAATAAATGAGCAAAAAAATGATACAATATAGCGTAGGAATAAACCATCCTAACCAAGAAGAAGATTTTGTTGGAAAGAGGTTAGAATAATTTTTTTTATTATTGGATTGGTGCCGTCAAAAGCTTGAGTGCTAAATTGAGGAGCTGCAAGATTGACAATGAAAATATTTTTAGACTCAAGAAAGGCAAGTAGAAGTGAATGTAGTGATATTACAAAACTTATCAAATCTCCAAAGACAAAGGAAGCATGAACCCAGTGCTAGTTATTTGAACACGCATAAATCCAAGAAAAACTCATCTAAAGTCTAGAAGCACGGATTGGAAACTTGTAAGGAAAAAGTTAGGAAGTCAGAGAAGAGGTACAAACATGCATATGAAGACACGGTGAGAGGGAAAACTTCACTCGAAACTTTGGAAAGAGAAACAAATGGGGATGAAATATTATCTAGTGTTAGAACTATGTTAGGAAAACACCACCAACAAAGGATAAGTGATAAAATCACAATGTTGAAAGAATTCAAGAAACTAAAGCCACCTACCTTTGATGGAGTGATTAAGAAAAATGAAGAAGCATAAGCCTAGGTTTTGGGCTTAAAGAAGTACTTCAAAATTCATGACTGTTCTGAGAATATGAAGACTAAGATACCCATTTTCAACTTGAAAGGAAAAATTGACATATGGTAGGAAGATCTTAGAAATTTCAAAGCAATCAGAGAAAACGAACTAACTTGAAAATATTTGAGAAATAGTTTTCGGAAAAGTACATGTATAAGTGGTACTCTGATAGTAAAATCAAAGAGTTTCATGAGCATACGTTGGGAAAAATTCGCCTTGGATTCCTACACCAACATATTTCTAGAACTACTAACATATGTTCCCTACATTAGGGATGAGAATATGAAAATTCAAATATATCTTAGTGGTTTATCGCAGTCCTACCAAGATATAATTGAATTTTATGAACCAAAGACACTGGAGGAAACTATCAGGAAGGCCAAGTATTGTTATGATCGGTCCTGTTAACACCCAGGTTGTTCTCTTTGACTCCTAAGAGAATACGGCCGGGGTAACCACTAACCAATCTTTGGGCTGCAGCTTCTAGCCCAGCTGCAGTCAGAGAGGGCTCTCTCTTTTAAGTTTATCACTGCTTTCAGTGAGGGTTTTTTAGGCTAGTTATGAGATGAGTTTTTTGGTTGTTTTTGTGTATTTGGTTGGGAGGATGCTTCTGATTCCTTTAAAGTACCACAACAGGGAAGATTAATCCATTGGGCAACGGGGTCTAGGAGTGTTTCTCTTGAAGTCTTGATTTTGGTGAGGAGGAAAGCTATAGGGCCTGTGTGCACTTCATGGATCAAACTGTGAAATTTTGATAGTGATGCATATACAACTAGTAATGAGCAATGAAGATTTCGTTACTTTAGGCTGTATAAGGCTGTATATTTGTGAAAGAGGCATGTCATCTAAGAGCAATCACTTGAATTCTTAAAACAACAATGCACAGTAAGGATATGGTTTAAAGGTAGCATTCAAGAATTACACTTTAAACACTTTTAGCAGAAGAAAACATACAAGGCAGTTCAGATTGAGCTCAGGGTAGTGAATGACTAAATCCTGAAACTATCCTTTTTCTTTACTGTCTAGAGTTTTAAACACAGGGGAAACATGAGAAACAGGAAGTATGAACAACATATGGAATAACTGGAAACATTCATAACGTAATGAGCCATTAGAAAACTTATTGA